>JAZGTJ010004297.1:0-31444 GCA_036877575.1 Botia almorhae | reverse complement strand
AAACCATATCCAACTCTTTTAACAATCCAATGCCTGATTTTGTAAAAGCCTGATGTCACCAAATTCAGAATAAAAACTCAAAAAGTATTGTGCTTGTGCCTTCTGCACACCGACACTCATCAGTACTGCATGAGTAGATCAGAAAAACATTTTTGTGAACAAATTATGATGTCAGATCCTCAAACGTCTGTCAGGCATTGCCAATGTCCTCAGTAGCCAGTTTTCAGCCCTTAACGATTTGGCACAACACGCCAATGTGCCACTTTAATCTCCATTGTAAAAAGAAGCTCAAAGGCAGGAATTTTCACCTCAACTGGAAAGTGGCAGAAAGTGGCTTGCTCACAGGAACCCAAAAAATATACTGAAAAATGCCAACACCCCTTTTTACTGTGCTATTAAAAGCTGTTGTTATACAATGAGCGACTGACACAAAAGCAAGTGTCCCAGACTCACCCCTCACCACCTGACTCGGGTTGCTAGCCTCTAGAATTCTCTAGACATCAAGTCAACAGCAGAATTCTAGAAATGTGTACATATGAAGTATTGATGTTTATCAGAGCCAGACTAGGGCGTGTATGTGCAGAAAAGAGGTAGAGTCATTCCCAGAGAATAAATTATGAAGGAAGGCTTTGAGCTAGAAAACAAGAGGAGGTGTGCACGGGGTAAAGGAAACAGCTTTGGAAATTTCCCTGCTTAATGGAAACATCGTCAACAGCCTCCTTCCTCCATCTCTCCTTCTGTCTTATCCTGTTAGTCTTTGCATGTCCCAGAACATTATCACCATGATTAAAGTCATGGTGACTATTTTGGTCTTTTACGTAAAACCTTGAGGTCAACAGCAAGTAGAAGATGACACAAGAAAGCATGACATCATTGCTTACCCAAATTATCCAAACTCTTCCTGTCTCCACCTATTGACCGCTGCTGGAGCCATCTAGACTCTGATATAATGCAGATCTGATAACAAATACATTTGTCTAGCAGAAACCTGCGGGGTTCCATTAGCAGGAGGGCTTTCAAATCCCAAAGCTTTGGACCTATATTACATTCCACACAGAGCTGAAGAGTTCAGGAGTGTTAACAGTGAGTATATAATTATCAGGAAAATGTTACAGTGTTACAGTGTCTGGAGGACGTTTCAGACAAAGAGATAGTGGGAGGTGAGAAATCTCAGCCGGGAAAGTCTGGAGATACCGGACGCTGGCTGTATGAAGTACAGATGTGTTCCAGTTCCCGTGAGGTCACACACACACACACACACACACACACACATCCTTGTAATTATTGAGCTTTTGTCTGTTTCAACATTGTATACTAGTTATCATACCACAATCACATACTTATTACTTCAAAATATTAATTGGGGTTGAATGAAGTGTAATTTGAATCATTAGTAGAATCCAACCTATAATAATCTACAGGCAACACGACATTTTTTGAACAAATCACATAATTTGAGATATTATTCATGTTCACAGAGACAGTTTACAAACCTAAGTTTAAAAGTAGGGGTTTGTGAAAAGTATTTCACAATTGTAATACTGATGCTTGCCTTTAGCTAAAATAAGGTGTAATATGTATTCCACTTCCAAGCAAATAAATTCCAGCAGTATCACTTGTGTTGTCAAACGTTCCACACGTTGATTGGCAGAGCCTGTGTGATTTCAGTCCAATTCTCATTTCTTTGGGAACGCAGATGACCTGAAACACAGAGGCTTGTTTCCCATGATCATAAACAGTAGAGCATTCTTACTCACCACTGACCTTCCAAAGTTCTCCAAATGATCATGAAACCCACCTCACTCACCCCCCTGCATTTCTCTGTGCTCAATGCACTGCTCTGTTTTGGGGAGGGGGGTTTGGAGAATGAGCGCTACTAACGTGGCACCTACAGTGTAGTGCACTCAGCGGGTGCCTCTCTGTCTATCTCTCTATCTATATCCTAGTAAACCAAACAGTGATGCACAGACCTCATTGCTTTCTGGCATTTCCTTGTCTGGCATTTAGCTAAAGGTATATGTCTCTCACAATGCTGGGTTTATGTTGTGTCTTCAGCTCTGATAGAAACAAGGACGCACACCATTTCAGCTGTCTACATTTGGCCAAAATAACTAGAGGGCAAACAAGTGACAACTTCAGAAACTGGCCTCATATCTGCTAAGCAAAACATCATTCCAAGAGCGCTAATAATCTCACATTTGTAAACAGGCTGCAATCTTCTGTAAAAATATCAAGCACTGCCGACTCGACTGGACCGGACAAGATATTTCCAAAATCTCACTAAATCTGTCAAAAACAGATCATTACAACACACCAATAAAAGAAGTCCCTTATTTTGTTGGGAAACAGTGATATATTATTTGAATAGTAAATATTTGATATCTGACTTTATCCTGAAATCTGTGCATTACTGTAATAAAAATTTTAAAAACCTAACCAGAATCATCTTAAAAGGATAAAAATAATATATTGAAGTGCAATTTGACCTGTACATGTTTTTTTCTTTATTAGTTTTTCCCATTTCTATCTTAAAACTTCAGCTTTCCTGACATAAACACAAGTTTCTACCAATATCTTTACCCTGATCTGACACAGGTTCACAACATTTTTTGCATAATATTACCACTACATCAAAGCACATGCAATGTTATTGTGAGACTGTAGGGCAAATCAACCTTCAAAAAAAGCCAAAAAACACAAAGTTACATAAACATCCCCTCAAGCAACACAGCAGACTTACCTGTAAGTGTTTCTGGCAGCCTGTGAAACAAGAGCCTCTGCAGGCAAGCACATGCCTCCTCAGAAACAAGACATTATAAAGTTGGATGACTTCCAACTTGAGGACGGTAGTGAGATGTTATGTGTGGTGGTGTCAAACCAGTAACTATGAGGTTCTGTCCTGCACGCGTTCAAACCCAACCAACACAGAGACAAAGCAGATTCTCCAGCCCAGCACCGGACAAAAAAACCTGTCACTCCCCTTCATTATTTTTGCCTTCCCGTTCTGTCAACCACTCCTAGCCTGACACAAGGCGCCCATTCTTCCAGTCACAAAAATCCTGACTTGCTCAGTAACCTTGCGGAGACCCCTGCTGCACAAGTCAGTCAATTTCAAGGCTTTTTTGAGAAAGTGAGTAAAATTTACTGTAAATGGGTAAAAGGCATTAGCTGCCTCAATGCAGTTCCTCTGCTTGAGGGTCTTTTGGGAAGGTTCCAGACAACTGGAACCTCAGGTCAGTCCTGCTGTTGTCACTGTTTGTACAATCCTGTTTCAGTCTTGATTCTTCCTGGCACCACACCAGAGAAAGCTGGTTTGTAGGATCAGAAGCCACTTTACAAAAAGACTGAAATATTTCATTTCTTGATGGCAATTTTTAGTTAAAGACTGTCACTACATGTCCGGCATATCACTGGTCTAATTAAAATAATAAATGTATTTGCAACCGATTGTCTTTTTCTCCTCTCTCTGGCATTGTGTTTTGACTCAGAATAATTCATGTCCTCTCTGATAGGAGAAGCATGTTGAGTGTTTTAGAGTGGTCTGCTGGCTCTAAGCCAGCCAAAAAAGCACCTGATGTTAGAGAATTATGAGGAATGCTTTGGAACTGAGTTTTCATTTGTTGTCTATGTTTGTTTATGACTTTGGTTAAAATTAAAGACTTCTTTTGTCACAATAACATTTCATTTGTTACATCAGTTATCTACGTTATTTACATGTCTACAGAATTTATCAATGTTTATTTCAACATTTACAAACACATTTTTTAAATCAAAAGTTATGTCTGCTATACAAGTCAATAATTAACTATTTGAATGACCTAACATCTATGAAGATTAATGAATGCAGTAAAAACATATTGTCATGATAATGTCAATCAATGAGACTTTGTGGTAGTTAGTTAGGTTTATAAGGTGTCAACAGTTTTTACACAAAACTTTATTAAAGTTTTAATAAAAACTTGAACTTTGTTCACGTCAACAAAATGACTAAATCCTATGTAACCTAATGATATAGAACTTGTAAAGATGTGACAAAGTAGATGCAAAAACTGGTTGTTCCCCAGAGCTTAATTAACACTTTGTAAACACAAGAACGTGTGATGTACATCGAATGACCCATTAAAGTCTGTTTGTACACATCGATGATCACAATACATTACAATGTAAAATGAAGAAGAGCCTGTGACGAAAACAAGCTATACCCTGAGACATAAGCCTAACAGTAAGATAGTTAAGCAAAGGAAAATGCGAGCTATAAAGATATCTTTACAACTTCAACAAACAAAAATCAGCAAGTTCCCTTTGGTTATGTTTGCAACAGAAAAACTTCGCAAGAACGCAGGAAAATGAATTAGCTTCGAGGGATCTGTGATCTGCTTGTGAAGTAAATAATAAACAACGCACCAAAAAAAATGTAAGATTCAGTTGAAGTTTCATTTGAGACTGCAGTTTGTGTTTAATTAGTCGAGACTGGCAGAAATGATACACGCGTCGCCTCGGGTAACTGAACTTTTCAAAAGATACATTTCCACAAACATCAGACATGCAAATAGCTGCAATTTTTCTGCGCAAGTACATGTTTGCGATTGATGCAATAACAACGCCCTCTGGTGGCTGATCCCTAGACTTCCTGGAACGCAATAAAATGCGCCAGATAATATTAATTTAATTTAGCTATAGCGTAATATTTATGCAGATACCTTTTGACCCGGACAACAGTTTACTCTTCTTCTTCTTCTCAATATAACACAAGAGTGTCAGATTGAGTTTAAACAAAGACATTGAGCTCCTAAAACAAAACAGCGAGACTGCTGTTTGTTCTGTTTGATGGGTCCTCTAACAGAAATTCCTCATGGTAGCTCAGAATGCATCTAATATCCTCTTGCTGTCTCACAGGTGATTCTAAAGGCCCGTCAGCCCTGCTGGGATACATCGGGGCAGCTGGAGAAGCTATGACAGGTGTGGACGATATTAACTCTCACTTTTACTGTGGAAAAACTATACCACATGCAGGATTTTATGGTATGATAAACATGAAGAAAACAAATGTACAGACTCCATTACAGCAAATACATGAGAAAATTACATTTCTCCATTTCCCAATAGACGCCACAAGAAACATACAGTATATATGACAGGTTTGATCAAATGTGACCCCCAAAATAGTGATGATACTCTAATGTGTCCACCACAAACAACATAAGAACACTGTCACTCATAATTCTAATCAGCAACTCCATGTAACCTTTGACAAATCAAAATACAGAACATCCACCTCTATTAGTATTAGCTGTGATTTACTAGTGTGATCTTTTTATGCTAGAAATTGGTCATTCATATTTAGAAGACAATAACCATTAATTCAATTAATAAGTGCTTTCATAAATCAAAAGGCATGTGTGAGCAGTTCATATCATTGTTAGTGTTTGTCACTGCGTTGCAGAAATATAATGACACTTGCCTGAAATCTGACTTTCTTAAGCATCATTAGAGAATCCAGGCTGGTGAAAGCTTCCAGCAAACCGACGGGTTCCAGAATGTCAGCACATGTCGTATTCCTCTTCAGCCGAGCTGAATGAATGGTGACTGAGAAACCACACTTTACACATTGTGGCTTTGGGCAAACTTACAAATCATTAACTCGTAATCTTTTGTAAATGATTAAAATAATGTTTTTCGAGAATCTTAGACGGATACCAAAAGCCCCTGTGACCACGCAGGTTCTCAGTCAATGCTATGCTTTCCGGTCTCCAAAAACTCTTTCATGTGACCCTTAACAAAGCCTGGCTCAGCACTTATCTGTGTTCATTCATCCATAAGAAGGACACGCCTTCTTTTATGACAGGGAAAGTGGTCATTAACACCCCTCCTTTTTTCTCGACCCCATACAGGGTTACTACCCCCACCCACCCACTTATTTTCTCAGGGAAGTGATATGGTCACCTTCTGCAGCATCTGACAGTGTGTACAAGCAACTCTCTTACTTGCCTCTATCACAGCTGAACTCCCCCCAGACTTCACCTTGTTATTCCTCCAGTGCGAGCGATCAGAGAGAAAATTAGGTCAGTGGAGATACAGTCCCCATTTGGGCAGCCTACACCCTTCAGTCTTTATATGAAGTTCACAAATCAGCTGTTAAATCTGCTTTCTTTCTCAGCCCGGCCTAAAACACTCCAAGTGGATTAGAGACAACATCAGACTAAGTACTAGATTCAAGCAGACTGTTTTGTATTTCATTCTGTGTAGATGTGGGTCACAAACTGTACCACATTCAGCAATGGCCAGTGGCAAAACCTTTGATGAAACATTCAGTAAAGTATTCAGCATAAGAACTATGTCCAAGTTCAAAACATTTGAAGAGAAAAATCCTCTTTGATTCACCCTGATCAACAGTGAGTCACTGCAGGTGGCCTGTCATTGCTGGGGGAGTTTTTTATTGGCAGGAATCTTCTCTGTTCAACCATACCTAATGTGGTATCAACAGTTGATACCTTGCCTGCTGACTGGAATTCCTCACGTGCTTGTGTAATTTCTGAACAATATCTAATGACCTAAACCAGAGCCTGGCCTTAACTTTATAAGTAAAAGGTAACTCCATTCTTAAAAAAGAATGCTAACAATGAACCAATAACAAAAACTGCTTTCATTGGAAATCTTTCTTCTGAGGAAAATGGTATTTGTAAAATGTTTTCCAGGACCATGCTATGGTGACGCTAAGGTGTTGTGAGTGTCTTATAGCATGTTTCTATGGGGTTGCTAGGGTGTTGTCAGTTCTGATTCTTTGTTTTTTTTTACCTAAGTAAAGAAAGGCCAGCCCAAGTCACTATGATATTCTGGTCCCTAGTATGGCCCAATGTAAATCAGTTATTTTCTTTAAAATTATTGTTACATATTATTAAATACATATAATTATTATTTTCATGTCAGTTGAAAACCGTACTCCGATGACTTAATTGAAAGTAATAGCACACCTCTGCTCTAGTAATAGCACATATATATGTTATTCAAGTGCAGGTTACACAGTGTATACTTAGGTTTGAAAGGCACGACTCCCCTCGCCTCTCCAGACGGCACAGATTGAAGTAGGGAGATCGATTAAAGGAAACAGAAGCTCTTTATATTAATGAAACAGAATGAGCTCACAAAGTAACTCTTTTCTTTAAATTTATTTTATTGATTAAAGGTATTCATTACTATTTTACAGCAGAATGGAATGTCGTACGCTTCCCCTTGGCATTCCGTCTGTTAATATATTCATCTTTGAGTGTGTGCTGATAAATGTATTTTACTTTATGAAACTACAAAAGAAAAAATAAATCTGTTTTTAATAACATCTGGGAAGCCAGAGAAAATATATTTTCCATTTGTCCAAATAATGCAGGTGAGGAAAATACAAAGCAATAAAACGTTTAAACAAATTATGTGTAACATTACATACTAAAAACAGAATATTATTTTTTATATCTTCAAATGAATGATTACATAAATATAACAAAAGAGAAAACACGAAAAGGCAAATCTGGTTTGTGCTTGTTGATGTAGACACTGATATTCATAATAATAATAAGCTAAACAGCAGATATGGCATTTTAAAGATTCGGTTATGAATGAATTTGGACTGCACACTTAATCCAGCGTCAGTTTCTGGGTAGCACGGCATACAAAGAGCATTGCACAAGCACACGATCACCCACACATTCATTTGGTACTACGATTTTAGGCCCGTTTCCAATCTAAAGAACCGCCAACCATTTTTTAATGATGACAAATAAAACCCAAATGGCCAGGAAGGCAAAGTGGATTATGAGATTAGAAAATAAATGTGTATAAATACAAAGTTTAATCATGCAACAAAAAGGGTGGAAGTATCCAATTCTCAACTAATTTATTTCAAGAGTTAAGAGGGTTCAAATGGGCTCCGTCCCATTACACACCTGCTGTAGTATGTGATACTGATCTTACCTTGATGTCCACAGGTGCAGGGCTGTATATCTCCTTTGTCTCTGCTGGCAGGTGCAGCTGACTGCACTTAGTATTGAGCAGCTGTAGGTCCAGTTGATATACAACACACATTATTTACCTTCCTTATACAAACAGATATACAGAAATACTGCAGCATGCTTCAGAGGATGCTTTCAGAGTTCTGTTAATGTACAGCACGCTCTCTGAATCGTTACGCTGGCTGGTTAAAGCAAATCTCTTCCTTCTGGAAACATCTACAGGATCTCATATTTGTCCACAACAAATGACGTCTCAGTGGAGAATTTCACTGGATTGTCTCCTCCTACATATGTAACCTTGGCAACCTGCAGAAATATAACAAAAACATACTGTGACCGTTTACTACAGCTGATGTGTCTAAAAACAGTGACAATTTAGGCTGTCAGTCATTACGTTTGAAATGATGATGTACTATGAAACAAATTGGAAGACTTTGAAATGCCCATAATAACAGCTAACTCAAACAACTGCGATACGGTACAACAGACAGTACGGTACAACAGACAGTACGGTACAACAGACAGTACGGTACAACAGACAGTACGGTACAACAGACAGTACGGTACAACAGACAGTACGGTACAACAGACAGTACGGTACAACAGACAGTACGGTACAACAGGTCGAATAACAAAACCATATAAATACCAACCTGAATGTTGCAAAAGTTGCACTTGGAGACAAACGAAACATTGATCGGAAAGAAGTCATTGGGTTTTCCTGCTATACTGAACTCCAGACTGCCAGTCTTGTTCTTCTCATCAATAACGGGCAGAGCCCATTCCAGAATGTTCTTCCTGCTGTCATGATTATACTGGCCATCCAAATCACCAATCACAGGAGCACCTACTCCTGACCTGCGTAACCAAATGATCAAACCATCAGCTTATAAGATGCAAATGAGAAATGGGGTAAATGAGAAGAGATTGTGTTTCAGAATGATTTATCTTATCAAAAAGACTTACGGCACGGGAATAACGATGACGATATCATTAAGTTCAAGCCCCTCGTCTTGAAGTTCATACTCAATATTGACATCGCAGCCGGTTCCACTTTCTGAAGGCCAGCAGTTAACTGGGGGAGCAACGGACCGCATATGAAGCATTTTCTGATAATGGAACTACAATTTACAGCGGCATTTTATATAAATGAATAAGACCTTGAAAACTCACTGGTTAAAGGAATCAGAGACTCATCTGTGGTTTGTAACCTCCACTTGAGAACTCCCAAATCAGTGTTGAGAGGGAAGGACTTCTCCTGGTTTTTTAAACCAATCAGGGACTCTGTGGTAAACAGCTTCTTATCAACATGTGGGTGAGTCTGAAGGACAGTAAGATAAAACTATATCAGAATGGCATTTATGACAGTAACAGCACAGCGTGTGGCCACAAAATACATCTGATAACTACTACTATCTTATGAATATAGGTCTATTGGAATCTATTGCAATCTACTGGAAAAACGCATCAGCCATTCCTCACACACCTGCAGCTGGGCTCCCTTTCTGTCATTGTTGTTAATGAGAATGGAAATTCTGCCATTTTTCTCATCGGCGACTTTCAGAGTGATTATGCCCAGAACCTCCATGTTCTGCAGTCCACCATCCCGGCCACAGGTGAGAGAGATCTTCTCCTCCACCCTCAGATGTACACTGACAAACACGAGGAACGCAGGCAAATTAGCATTATTTATAGGCTTAGGTTAAAACAACCCTGGTAAACTAAATAAGTTCCACACATTTTTTTATTTCGATTTGGGTATATTTCTGTTCTTTAATTCAAATATGATCACAGGTCAAAATAGTAAACCTATGAATCTAAATAAATACCTTGAAACAACTACGCATTACAATTTAATGAAAAGTGATGACTTTTTGGGAGGGATAATAAATCAGTATGCCAACTGTATGCAATCAGTATGTAACTTTTTATTATAATGATTTATAAAGACTCTATTCCTGCTAATTTTGACATTTACCGCATTACAAACCATGCAATGTGTACGTACAGGTAAATGTAATATAGGGAGCAAGAAGTCATTTGACAGATGCTTCAAAAATAGTAAGTGATACCTTTCTGTGTTCACTGGAGGCTGAAGGACTTTAGACGCGTCTGCAGCCTTCCTTCCTGCACTTCCCATGACAATATTTTCTCCTTCTGACTTCAGCTTGTCCACAAAGTAATCTACTTCTTTTCCTTTGACACCCAGTTTCAGTGCTTTACTGGGACCACTCGGCCTACAGGACACACGTAACACGTTAACATCTGTATGCTCACATTCAGATGTTCTGCTGAGATGGTCTGCAGATATTCTACACAGTAAAAGTTCCTACCTGACAGGAGCAGGAGCCACTTTAGGCTTCTCTGGTTCTATCGTGTCTGTGATGATGGTGGCTGAAGTGACACTGCTCATGCTTGAACTTCCAAAACCACCAAAGCCTGGTGTTTTCTTCCCTGCTCGTTCGGCATCTTGTCTGGCCCGCTGCAGCTCCTTGGCCCTTCGTTTCATCTCAGCCCTCGCTTCTCCTTCTTTGGTCTTTAGAAGTAGAAGTTCAAGAGAAGAGTTTGTTTGATTTAATTTCAAACTCAAAGCGTTGAGCAATTTTGTATTTGATGTTTCATGGAACCAAAGGGAATATCTTACCTCTCTTACCGCCCGGAACACCCTCTCCTCGTGCGAGTCCATCTCAGTGAAAGTGCGAATCTGAGCCAGATTAACGTTCTCCCTGTAGCCCAGGGCTACGATCTCATCAAATGCAAATATGAGATCAAAACAGTGCTCTGAGACCTCCCCCTCCTCCAGAACACGGCAATACTCAGGGATCTGAAACCAGACAGAAACCAATTAATTATTCACAAAACATCCACTAAGTGAAACAGAGAATAAAAAAGTAACTATAAACATAAAAATTAAGATTTACCACTCGGGAGAAAAGCCTCAGAGTCTCCAAGTCCTCCAGAATGTTGCTGTTTTTAGTAGTGATCAGAACCATATAGAGTTTTTCTAAGGGCTGGTAGACGTATCGCACACTTTCTGTTTCCACAAAAGTGTGCTGTTTGCCTGTGTTCATGAGTTTGGGGAAGGCGGCCAGCAGGCCCTCCACACGGGTTCGAGTCATCTCTACAAACTGTCGGGACACTACGGCTTTACCGGCCTTCGTGCACACCGCCGCTGCTAACAGCACCTGCATGATTATGAAAATATAAACATATAAATGGGCTAAATATAAGCATATAAATATAAACATTCTATTAAATTATTTCTCAACAAGCATTACTGTACATTATATCTCATTCATATACACGGTATTAACTTGTTTGTCCATTTAATATCGTATATTATAATTTAATTATAATCCTAAAACGAAAATCTCTTCTTCGAGATTAAATATGACATAGTCTTGTGAGATTCACGACAAACTTAACCTGTTTAAACAAACCACAAATGTTGAAAAATAAATGCAGCTAAAGCAGCTACTTGGTCAGCTGCCGCATTCAGACGTACATACATTTATTGCTATTTTTACCAAGTTGTTTACATCGGTCAACATCTGTACAGATGTACTGTAATATTTTGCTGCATTTACATCTTGCATAGACGGTGATTATATAAACTAAATATGCCAAAGACTGGCATATTATTTATATAAAAAATTGTAGGTAAACTGACAAACTTGAACTACATTAATTACTATTGCTGTAATTAATCCCACTGACACTACAATTAGCAGGCTAACATTTAGCTCACAAGCAGTGTCATTTAATATTAACTGTCTAGCAACAAAGTCTTGTCATTGATAAATAAAAAGTCACAAATATGATAAACACTTGTTTGTTCAAAGTGACACTAGATATGGAAAGAGTTTAAAAGTGTAACCGCAGTTTAATGGTGAACTACAGCGCTAGCCGCTAGCTGAATCCTGCTACAGAAACAAACAAACAGTCGTACCATTTCTGCTCCCTTACACAAGACGAAACGACAACAGGCTCAAAAACGGATGTTGTCCAGTTGTTTCAAAACGGAAAGTTTCTAAGTAGTGACTTATTTTGTTTTAACAGCAGCATACAGCTTGACTTGTAATATTAAAAGAAACAGCCACGTCTCCAGACTCCAACCGGAAAAAGTTGCTGTGTGTCAGAGGCAGATGGAAGCTGGTGCAGACGCCGACATCTAGCGGTGAGAACTAGCTACAACATTATACTAGCTGAGTAAACTAGTAGCAGTTTGATCTCTATGATTTTACCCATAAAATAACAGCGAAGAAATATATTTAAACTATATGCAATGCATCTTAAAATGAAATTATAGCGTGCAGCATTGATCGTACATGTGGGGTTAAAAAAGATGTTGGTTAGTCATAGTACATTGTTACTAATATGATTAAACCTGGTAAACACTGACTTCATTGGACTTTTGTATTTAATACCAAATGTATATATAACCCAAAGTTTATATGTAACCCAAATCATGTTTTCTATAAATCTATCAGGGTTAAGGGGTGTGAAAAACCATTGCATGTACAGGTCATCACTATAGCCATTGTGTGCGTGTAAATATATAAGAATACATATTTATGATTTCTGTTTGCTTAGATATGTGCCACCCTCACTGCAGGCTGTGCAGCATTCTTTCCAAAACTTTAGAACAATATTAGGAAAAGTGTGAAGTAAACTGTAAGTGAATTCAAATTAATTAACATAATTTACAGATAATTAAAGTACATAAAAAGGTTAACTCATACATGTAAATGTACAAATGTATAATATGCCACAGAAGACCAATTTTTGGAGCAAATAAACAGTTTACATTAAAGGGTAGTGAATAAGCAATAACAACAATTTATTTTTAGATTTTTTAACAAGCCTCATTCTAAATGCAGCTTTTACAAGTCGAGTCACAATTTACAGTGATTTGTTAGTTTTAACAAGTGGTGAAGGAAATATTATAAAATAAAGCACATTGGGAATGGCAGTGAAATAACAAGACAAACTACGTCATTATGTGATTAACTAAACTCTGCCCTCTGCGGTCCAAACTCTGAGCTACTATATAAAGATGCTTCTTTCAGATTACATCATATTTGACAAGATTAGGTTGCTGGTCCTTGAATTGTATAATCCATTTCAATCCATCTTGTTACACTCCTGATGACGACCCATTTGTCTTACTGTCTCACAGAATAAATGCACAGTATAAAGCTTGGCAGTATCAATAATACAAACAATTATCAGCAAAACACAACTTAATCCAGTGGTTTAGTCCCCAGTATCAAATAGATAAAACAGTGTTGCTTACTTAAATTGCAAATTTAGGCACAGCTTAATCTAAGACATCACCAATGACATGACCATTAGCTATATCTTATCTACATTACATTTTGAGTTTTATTTACTTCAACAATAGAGGCCAGTGCTGCACAACATCCCATTTAAACTTCTAAGTGTAGTTATAAAGTTTAGGAGAAAACTTTCTCCTAAAATCAAAATTACAATCATCTAAGTCATTCAAGTCAGACTACATAATTACAGACATAATTACAAACTGTCCACCGTAGGCCAAAAATATAACAAACCAAACCGACTCCGTAAACAACATGCATTTGTAACCGCCTAAAGAACATTTTTTTCTGTGTTTTTGCTTGATGTTGATATTTTTGCACTGTAATCTTGACATTGTACTGTACAGTAATGTAACTTTCTGGATTATTCTGTAACTTTCTGATTATGAATGGATTATTCTGTGTTAAAAAAGCATATGACGCAATGCTTGTTTTCATGGGTGATTTTTTTTCAGTGGTGAGGAAGTTTCCTGGTGATGTTTGGAGATAAGAAGAGGTGCAGCTATAGACAGGTTTACTTTTGAACTGGTGGCTTCTCTTCACAGGTGACGGAGATGTTGCGCTCAGTGTTGTCCAGCAGGTGGCGATGCGCGCAGATAGTCAGCACGCCGTCGGATGACAGAGAGGAGGTGAAGGACCCTGGATCTACACCTGCAGGGATCTTATACTTCCTGTAGAACTCCCGTGTCACAATTCCATGATCATCCTAATTTAAGGCAACAATCAGATACATGACATTTCTTTAAACAGAGGTAAATTAATCATATCACATAATATGATCTGTAACTTAATTTGTCACGGCTTTTTATTTGGGCTATTAACGCAATTTATTTTAGAATTTAATTGGATGTATATTCAGATTAGAGCATGATTAGAGATATATTCAGATTAACCAACCTGATGTTCATCATGTTTTCCATGAATGTCAACATAATCATCATTGACCTTCACTGTCATCTCCTCTGGAGAGAAATGCTTCACATCCAGGTTAATTACAAAGCAATCTCTCTCCATTTTCATCTGCGTATAATAATATATAATGTGTAGCCAACATATTATGAAAACACTGTACACACACATTCCCTAATGCCTTCAATTACAGCTATGGTTGCTAAAGAATGTTCTGTATATCTCAGGAGCTGATATAGCTGCTATAGTTGGTGGCTGTAGTTTGAACTACTGAAGTTAAACTCACCTCTGACACGCCACTGCCCCACCAGTTTGGAAAGCGCCAAAAATAAGGACGATAGTAAAACAAGGCGTAGAAAGGTGATAAAACATCACTGTCTGGTAGGTGCTCTCCAAAATAGTGGTCATAAATTCTAAAAGGATAGAAGCCGAAGAACCAAGACCGACGGTTCCAGGGATGTTGGATGGAAACATCCATCGTGTCACAGCAAAGTGGCTGAAGTTCACAGTGGATCTTCTGCATGTCCTGCTGGTGCTCCTGTATTTATGGCCCAACCATAAACCTTGTGTCAGCTCTCCACTCAACCACCCCCTGATCCTTCTCCCGTTATGAGCTAGTGTTTTTGCTGCCCTCTTCCCCTTTGGCTCAATTAAACAAAAACCCATTTAATCACACCTCACTCTATCTGAGATCGCATAGTGTTACACGCTGGGGTGTGAATGGTTTTTAATGCCTCTGCTCACAAGACTGGAAAAATATTTGCCTGGCTGAGTTCAAATGGATTTGAGTGAGGCCTCCATTTCAACTGGCCACATCCCTGGTGAGCTCTTGTGCCAGGAGGGATTCTGCCGCCATGTGCTGGACAGGACGCATCCAGATACAATCTGCTCCCATCTGGCTGCATGAGGAGAACTCAGGCAGAAAGATCATATTATGTGTTCAAATGGATCAGACTGCAGTACTCAGCAAAATTGGTTTTTCACTTTTAATTAGGGGGGTTGGCAAATGAGCCCCCGATCGCAGGTACTGGAAACAGAATTTTATGATCAGTTGGAGTGACATCTGTGGCTGTTTCAAGCCTGTAACATTGAAGCAGAGCAAGATGGAACAGAGCAAAACGGGGTCATCTGAAGACACGTTTTATTTTCATTTGTTGTTTTATTTTTGCTATAAGTTTTAGTACTTTATTACAAACAAACAACTACCTATTTAACTACATATATCGAAATAACTTCCTTGGTGTGAAATATTACAGAGGCTAATAGGTTTATTAAGCAGCGTGATGTGAGTCCAATAACTGTTGAAACACAAGGACCATTTAAAATACACATAGAATGGATATTCATGCTACTTTTCTTGAGACTGTGTTGTCAACTGTGTTTTTTCAGAGTACAATACGTGTACTCTGAAAGCTGATGTGGTAATACTCAACCACACACACACAACACACACATTTACTATCTATCTAAATGGGTACTTTCAATTGGGTAGACTTCTATTGTTATTATACACAGCTTGTTACAAACAATATGTATATGCACAATATACAGCAAACCTAACCCACACTCTAACCCTAACAGAAAACTTTCTGCATTTTTACAATAAAAAAATGCAATACTTCTATAGCATTTTTACAAACGAGGACATCCCCAAAATGAAGTTTTGCTCAGATTTGACAGGTTTTGCTGACTTTCGGTCATACATTTGGTCCCAGTATATGGTTAAGTAAACCTATAAACACACTCTCTCACTCTCTCTGTCTCTCTTTCTCATTTTAACATAATATGACAGTATGAAATGTAATATGAATCAATCACACTAATGATAACCTACATGTTTTTTTGTTTTATTGTGGGACAGTAACTAGTAATCTGAAGTGTCTCCGCACAGACACAGCCCACTAGTTTGCTGGTTTGCTGAAGACGCCCACTTTTCAGCCTGCCCACACCCATCCCCCCCCTCCATCCAGGAGCCCACGCTCTGTGTGAGAGGGAGGGGTGAGGATGGAGGAGGGGAGGGTAAACATAGCAGGGCTGAACCACGTCTGACTCCTGAAAAAAGAAACAAGGGAATGGGAAGACGAGGAACGGAGAGAAACGTAAGGGGAAAAACACCCCACCAACCACCCTCAGAGAGCAAATAACCAGAAAGAATGAAAAACAGAAGTTATACAAGTTGCAAAAGACACACTGGAAGAGGCTGTGAGGATTCACTGAAGGGTACAAGAGATCGTTCAGATTCTCTTTTCTTTCTTGTCATGGCTCTGAACTGAAAACAGGATTAAATCATCGCACGCTGCCTGTGATCGGGATTTTTAACATCGTATCTGTGGAAATAGCCAAAAGGGAATTTAATCAGGGTTTACAGCTTGGTGTGGTGAGGCTATCCAAAAGAAGACCTGTCAATCAAGCAGGTTGGGCTTACATGAACGGAGGCATCTGCATGGGCAGGGACCTGCTCGCCATCAACGGACTAAGCTGGGAGCTACGTGGACGCTGGGTTTTGTTTGCTGGTAATGTACACACCCTTTGGACCAGGACTGTGCCTTCTGCTATGTTGATGACACACTGTTTCCTCGAACCCCACGGGTTGGGCTGAATCAGCATGGGAGGTTAGAAAGGCAAATAGCATCATGGGAGCCAAGCAAATGAAATGGTATGAATGAAATTCCACACTTTCGACTCTCCACGTTCCAGTGTCCTTATCATCTTTAATTCCATTTCATTCCAGATTGTTTTCCAGGAAACAGACAAAGCCATAATGTCCATTGTCTTTATCAGTTTCTCTATTTGCCATCAAAATTGTGACATTGTGTGTAACCATACCTCCCTATTATAACCAGTCTATGGTTGATATCTAACAAGTATGGTTTGATATTTAGAGTGAGACATTGCAGTTTTCCCACACAGAATGTATGTCTTAATGGTGTCAATAAGAGATTGACGTGTGGGTGTTGCTTGCTATTGTGAGATTGCCTGGCAACCACAAATCCAATTTATTTCAATGTGGTCAAGACCATCTGCACGCTCTGTTCACATTACATTTCATCTAAATCAAATCAGATCTGGATTTGTCTGTGGACTATTAGATCTATACAAGCATCAACATTAATGTGGGCTGTTGTTACAGCATATAGAGTAATCATAAGATATCCAAAAGGCTATTTAGTACACTTGTATGACCTTGTTTGTTTTCATGCATAAATGTTTTAATACATTTATATTATTCATCTGTGATAAAACAGGCTTGTGATGTCAGAAAGCGGCATAGATTATTTAATATTCATGGTATGCATATCAATAATTTGCATATTCATTCAAGACTCACCCAGCAATCAATGTAAACCTGCAGCATATTCACACTTATAGAAACCTGTCATAATACATACACATAATGTGTATAGCTCTTTTCCCATTGCAGCTGTGTAAATGAACAAACCTAGTGCATTAGAATATGGACTATATAGTCCAGTCAGCATAATCCTAAATGAATTATCTAGAAGCTAGGAAGCTGTTATAATCTGCAGTGGTTTACTATTGATCGACGTGCTCCTCTGTATTAATAATCAGCACATACAGTAATGCGACACCTCTCAGGGGAGCATTCTGCTGTAATTTCATGCCTGTGTAAACATGCCTTTATGTAATTTAATCAACTAGATGTAATCCTGTTTAACAGTCCTTATTAAAATGTCAATATCAATTTATGCAAATGAGATCAGATTGATGGCGCAAATCAACTGCTGTATCTCTCTAATGTTCTGTGTGACAGACTTTTAAAGTGTGCATTTCTTTGCTGGATGGTTTCAATAGTTCAATAATGGTTTTAATATCATATTTCTGTTTGCAAGAGGAACAGCTTGGGGTGATAGAGATGATGTTTAAAACAGTCTCTCATTTCACTTCTGCTGAATACAGATGAATTACTTGTGGCTTAGGAATGTGTTGCTGCTTTGTGTTGGTGTGGTCTGAAATTGAAAACCATCAAAAAAATGGCGCCAGGGTTTTGTAGCAGCATGAGAAATTTGCCTTTGAGGTAACATGTATTTAAAGAAAACATGTACCATGTTTACTGTCATCTCCAGGTGATAAACAAAGAAATTAGGACCACACTAATTCAATGGTAATTAGTTATGATATACATGGTTATCTTACTTTATGCTTTTAATTCTCTCTATAGTCTCAGTTCATCTAGTCCAACACACTCACCCAAAGAGGAGTATACTGGAGTATATGCCAAATCGGAAGAATCAGGGGAACTAGTGGGGAACCACACAGAGCAACCACACAGCCTCTCAGGTACTTGACCGACTCTACACAATACAGATGTGTCTATACTTGTTTGTCTTGTCACCTTTAATGCGTTTATTTCCATTGCAGAGGATGCAGTGAAATCCTCAGCCACTGAGCCGTCTCCTGGCCCAGAGCATGCTGGGAAAGAGGAGAGCAGCACATGGGAGGAACAGCTATGTGCCCAGCAGGAACAGCTGGAGAAGGAAATGCAGGAGACCAGGAAAATGGTGTCAAGGCTTCAGGTGAGCTTAAAAAATTAAGCATTTCAAAACCAATCTTTTAAAATCCTTTTTATAAAAACTGGCTGTTTGTTTTCAGGTTTAAATTAAAACTTCAATTGTTTTCTTAGCATGGTATCAGAATGTTGTATATATAACTTTACATGTATACATACATTTATACCTCCACTTCCAAACACAATAAAAATGACAAAAACAAGACGGATAAATTGTTTTAAAAATAATGAGGCGTGAAGATGGAGGTTAAATAAGATAATGAATAAATAAGAACATTATTAGAAAGAGAGAAATATAGCTTTATGAAAAGAAGTCTAACCATGAGACAGCCTCAGGAGTGATCACATGATAGCTGTTGTTAGGATGAATGTGCTGGCTCAACAGCATATGTTCACAGCGAGGAGTCGTGCCTTATTGACACTACATCAGTACTGCAGAAACCTAATGCTCTCTGCTCTCATACCTGCATCTAGGCCCTGTTGCTGCATGGGTCACTTCCTGAGGACGAACAAGCGTCTACTTTGAGTTTTGGAGATAGCGCAGTCAACTCAGAGCAGCAACTGGTAATAAAACATGAAGTGTTGCATTTCCAAGATTACTGTAAAAACTGTAATTTGTTTACTTAAAATAACTGTCTATGTACTATTACTGTAATAACATATTCTTTTTACTGTACCTTTGAAGATTTTAACTCGCAGTCGTCTGGACCAGAGCATGGAGGAGTCTTTAGACCTGAAGGTAACTTTAACACAATTCGGTGATAAAGAATATCTTACAGTAGCTGCTGGTATGCAGTACAGTATAAATACAGTATGTGATCTAACAGCTAAATAAAAGTGTTTTCGTTAATATTGTTTTTTCAGAGAGAACTTTTAAGGTACAAGCAGGAGGCACGCAATCTTCAGGCTATTAAGGTGAGACCTTCTCGGGAACCATTTGCAAATAAATTATTGCAAAAAGACTACTACCTTCATTACATATGCATTTAATGTAGGACTATTAGTAAATTAATTAGTTTAATAGCTTAATTCTTGCTTTATTAGCTAAAGCAGCATACACCAGACATCTTGCCAGTTGGTTTAATTATGTCTTTGGTCTGTTTGTTTCTGTGTCTGTCTGTCTACCCAGGATGCCTTGCAGCAGAGGTTGTCTGTGCAGGAGGATGCAGTTCTGCAGCTTAAACAAGAGCTGCTCAGATCCAGCATGTCCAGAGAGGAGTTAGATGGACACAATGTGAGTGTAAATGCCAATATTGTTGTGAGAAATAAAGATAAATATAAATGTTGAACCTGTAAATGTCTAAAAATTGTTTTATTTTGTTCATTAGGTGGAGTTAGAAAGGAAGTTGAGTGAACGAAACAGATTGCTAAATGAATACAAAGTAAGCAGGTTTATCCTTCCTTTTAATTAAGCTTGAACCTGGTTTGGTTATTAATAATCCTCTTTAATGCTTACATGTGTTAGATGAGCGCCTACATTGCCTATGACACAGTTTGTAAATTGTATATCAGGCAGCAATCTAGTACAGTACCAAAATTGTTTTATATATTAAAATGCAATTTGTTAATATTACCATGAACCGCATAGACCCAAAAGTATGCGAAATAATTAACATAACTTGGGGGAATAGGAAATTTGAATCTAATTTACTAATCCACTTTATTATTTCGAAAGAACCTTTTTTGTAATCTATTAATATTTTGTTTTATTTGCTGTTTAGACCTTTGCCCAGTTTGGGGTCATGATACACCAGTTGAAAACCGCTGGTCTTTAGTATGTAACTTTTATAACAGACCTTTTATATCACATGCACTTGTTCTTGTAGAAGGAACTTGGGCTGAAAGACAGACTTCTGCAGCAGCAGCAAATAAAGCTGGATGATTCCCTGCGCAGGATCAATGACATCAGCTATCACAGGGTGACGCAATAAAATCCTTCACTGTATAATGAGCTCTTGTTAGCAAGATTTATGTCTTGATGTGATAATTATATTGAAACGTTTGTTTTTAAATCTGGTTGTATGAAGTTTGTGTACGTCTCTCATTTAGTCCACTAGAGGGAGCCACAGCACAACAAAATCTTTTGAAATTCATTTACTGTCAAACAATTAGGACTCCTGGTGTATTCAGCTTCATAGACAGTCCTTCAGAATGTTAATATGTCAAGATTTGTAATGTTTTGCACTTATACTCTGTTATTTGCTCAAGTTGTCTGGTTGTGAGAATAATGGCTACAGCCACATGATGGACACAGCTTTGACACCTTTTCAACATAGAATGGTGAGTTATATTATCGTCCATTTAAAAAGATATTTGCTTCATGATAATAATAAATGTGTGCTTTGTTTGTTCTATGCTCTTTGCTTTGGGTTGCTGTGGCTTGTATGCGTGTCTCAGGGAGATGAGCTGCAGTTAGTGAGAGACGCTCTGCGCAGTCTAAGGGACAGTTTCAGTGGTCATGACCCACAGCACCACACACTGGACACACTGGAGCAGGGTGTGGCCAGTCTGGTTGACCGCCTCCATACCACAGAGTCCAAGAAAAGGCAGGAGAGAAAGGTAAGACTGAGCATTCAAGTGTGCTACTACTATACTACATTTAAAATAAGTATACTTTGTACTTCTCAGAAAAATGTAGTTGTCATCTACTTGTGTACTCAAAATACTACTGTCGCACTTAAAGTATACATAAAAGTACAATTCTATAAACTATAAAACTGGGCCATTTTAGTCCAATGTAGTACCAAGTATACTTGTACTACATAAAGTATACATAGAATATACTTTGCTTTGCTTAAACAAATAACATTGCTTAAGTATACTTTATAGAATAAAGTTGAAGCATACTTCTTTTTTATACGAGTATAGCCAGTATCACAGATTGTAGAGAATATAATAAATATAATATGCGTTTAAACCCTTCCTTGTGTCACCATAGTGTTCAACAAGATCACCAGGACGAAAAGCCAATCACACAGACCGAGAGTCATGGCCATCCAGCTCTAGTGGGTCACTACTTCCTTACTAAATTCTCCTAAAAACACATGATGAGTAATCGTCTATGAGACACTGTTCTGAAACTGTTCTGGTGGTGTCATATTTTCTAGAGATGGCTCATTCTCACAGCAGCCCTGTTCTCAGTGCAGCAGCCTCGACCAAAGTACTCTACTACACTGATCGATCTCTCACGCCCTTCTTAGTCAACATCCCTAAGAGGTGACAGCAAGAATGACATCATCTCATAATGTCATATAGTCCATTGTTATGGTGTTAATATTGTAAACTGATCCTCATTGATTAGGTTGGGGGAGGTCACCCTGCAGGACTTTAAGCTGGCCGTGGACAGACATGGCAGTTTCAGATATCACTTCAAATCTCTGGATCCCGAGTTTGGAACCGTCAAGGAAGA
Organism: Botia almorhae; assembly: GCA_036877575.1. Classification (NCBI taxonomy): domain Eukaryota; kingdom Metazoa; phylum Chordata; class Actinopteri; order Cypriniformes; family Botiidae; genus Botia; species Botia almorhae. Next base: position 9,259 of record JAZGTJ010004297.1, on the reverse strand, counting down.
GGTGAAAATAGTCATAAATCAATCACGAATAACACCATATTCAGGTTATTCTCACCAACCTGTTAAGAAACGTGACATATTTGGAAAACAGAAAGGAAATGAAGTCATTTCTTTGTCATTACCGTAATATATTAAGCAGCTTCCGGTTCTCATATTCTCATTACCGTAACCTGGATTATATGTGAAGGTGAAATATGACCCAGAGATTTCTTGACAGGCTTTGTGAGATTCATTTTGTAATTATCGATGTGATTCTTCAGTGTGATATTCTGAATGTGTGGTCTCTATCAGGTGTTTCACGATGAAGCTGTGATACCAGGATGGGAGGGAAAGATCGTCGCATGGGTGGAGGAGGATCATGGGGAGAGCAGATAAACAGAATCACTGCATTCAGAATGTACGTTTGGCTCTATGTATACCTCATCCCTGCCACACTCTAAAGCCTTCGTTCTATCTTACTGTGAAACTCACTCACCAGTTCACCGTATCATTACGGCAGGCAAGTGTTTGTAAAACAGAGTCTGTGTATACTTTTTAAAGAACGAAAGATAATTGTAATATTATTGAAAACAGTTTACAACAGAATATTGATTAAATTGTTTTTGAGTGTTTTAAGGTCATAATATATTTTGGTTCGCCGAAACTAGTATTTAAAAAAATCACAGTGACAAGTGATTTATTTTCAAAGTATTTGTGCAGTGACAAAAGATAAACACATTGTTATGTTAGTTGCCAAACTATGTCAAACATATCACACGTTGTTTGCTTGTATTAAATGCGACAGAAATGCTATTTTAAGAGAATGTAATGATAATCTTTTAAAAATAAGATATGGTGAAAACAGGGACCACATTATTTGTAAAAAAGACACATTCCTTTTGAAAATGATTGTACTTTCCTATCAAGTCTGCATGTTTATAATGTTTAGTACATGTGTTGTTAACACAAACGCAGCTGACTCGTCCACATTTTATTAAATGCATTCTGCGTACAAGTCCTCTGGTCTACATTTAATGTAAAGGTCAAGTTTAAAAGGTCATGTTAAGGTCAGTTTGTGTATTACACAAGTTTGTGTACTACACAGTTTGTGTATTGTGTACAACTTATGTATTACTTGTGTTGCTTTCACATTGGTTTAAGCAGCTATACAGAAGATATTGCAGCACTTGTGTCTTCTAAAGGAGCGAGTAGCAATTTTTTGTTTATTTTGCGCTGTCAGGTACTACAGTGGTCTTAGGTGTGGATGCAGAACCATGCAAAAGCCAAAGTTATTGGTTACTGATGCCATATTAGTGCATTCACAGCTAGTCATGATTTTAGTTATTAATTTGTTCTGTGAGTGAAGTGCCATTACAAAGAATAGGTTTTATTTTCCTCATAATTTGATCTAAATATGATGGCTCCCATGAGGCAGCCAGGCACACTCATTATAAAACAAAAAAGCTTTTTTTTAGTCTACTACTGCTTTAATAAGTAATATTAATCTCTTTATGTGTTAAACATTTTATTGAGATAAAGATAGGCCTACATACACAATGACAGATGGATGTATTTTATTGACATCATAATAATAATGTTGTACTGGCAGGTGTGATATCCTCAGTTTCTGGATTAGTGACTTGTTTTTATAACACAGTGACTGTAACAGTTAGAGTCTGTTTCTTCTTACTGAATGTTGCAGTGCATGTCTCCTCATTGACCAACTCAGGTAACGGAAGGTGAAGATAATACATGTCCTCCACTTCCAGGAGAATATCACCCTAAACAATACAATATAATATAAGCCCCATAACATGAAGAAACCCCTCACAATGTATGGACAGAATTGTGGAAAATTATACTGGGAAAATTTAGGAATAAGACTTAATTCCGAAATAACAAAATAATTTAAAATCAGACTTAAATAGTTGACTCACAAATGAAAGGTTTGTCATTATTTACACTATGTACACAAAGAATTTCTTTCTACCTTGGAGTGCACAATGAGAAATTTTGCATATGGCCCCATAATGCGCCATATATAGTCCAGATTGGTGTTATGTTCCAAGTCTTCTAAAGTTATAACTTTGTGTGACAAAGTGGGGACACTGACCTGTGAGATGCTAAGCTGGCACTGTGAGACAGATCGAACACCAGGAAGCTCCACGTTCAGCTGCAGGCTCCTACCTGAGCCGCTGCTGTCAGCACACACTGTGAGATGATGCTGGGGTTGCTTGGGCTCAGGCGGGTCTGACTCTGTGCTGGAGATCACCTCAATAAGGCCTGGTCTGGTTGGCTTCTTCTCCTGCTCTGAGCTTAGCTGGATGGAGGAGTCCTCTTTGCCTTCATTCAATCGCAGTGAGCAGACCTGCTGAAGAAGTGATGGAGCTATGAAAAGAGAGGTAAAATTACTCAGTGTTGCACTAGGTTACGTCCCAGATGTACATCCCAGAAGATTAAGACTATGGTCTGTGGAGTACAGCTACTTAAATAGCATTAAAACTTCTAAAACAAATCCTAAACCTTCTCTAAACTTCATAGTCACCACAATTTTATAGTATAATAAGTTGAAAACCCTCTCATTTGACTACCCTACCTATGTTATTGCAATTGTATAAGATCAATATTTGCTTAATGAACTGCATTTATTATAAATCAGAATATAGGTGCAGAGGTTTATTTGTAGTCGAGACTTGTATACACCAATGCAATATTTACTGTAGCTGAAACTGTGACAACTAACCCCAGCTTCCCAATTACCACCGCAGGTTCATCTCACCTGGTTTAGATTGTGGCTTATTAGCAGAAGATTTGACCTGTTGTGGTGACATGAATCTGTGCTTCATATCCTGAATGCGGCCCTTGATTTTGTCTTTGGTGAGTTTGTAGCTCTGGGACAGATTTAGATTGTGCTGCTGCTGGACAAAGTTCAGAACAAGCAGGTGAATCTTCTCTCTCTCCTCTTTGTCTTTCTCCATCATCTGCAGAACCTCTGGGTTGAAGGCCACATCTACCACACTGTGCTCTATGAAACAGACAGAAGAACAGATATACTCACCATAATGCTACTTAAGAATAACATCAAGTGGAAATCAAAGAGGTTAGTCAGGCTTGGAGATTAACGAGTTAACTGGTTGAGGATTGTAATTTGAGATTGTCTAATGTACAATTAAACAAGAGTCATGATGAGCTTTTTATGTTTTAAACGTTTTTAAGAGCAAATGTTTTCATGAAGAGGATGGGGTGGGAGCTTGTACCTTTCTGTTCAGTCATGGATTCCAGTCTTCCTCCAAATATAGGAACTGGGTCACTATGAGAAGTTGGGGCAGGCACTCGTTTCCAGCCACAGACGTTAATATATAAAACTCTTTTTTTTGTCCCCTGTAACAAGATCCACCATTAATATAAACACCGCGACTGAACATAGTTGACGGAAGTTACGTCAGTGTTGTAGGCAAACGTAAACTGGGATAACATAAATACAATTACACTGAAGTCATTATTTGTGAATATTGTACTTTAAGGTGTACTGTACCAACACAGTAGTGCGGATGCATGTGTGCGGCTGAGGTGGAGAATGAAGCTCCGCCCCTTCTCGCAGCTGCCGCTCAATGAAGTTCTTGTACTCCGCCGGATTATTCTGGCACATGTCATCTAACATCGACCAAATCTGATTCGCCTGCTGTAGAGCTGCATTACCACAGCCTGCGATTTCCATGTTTAAAGAAGCTTACACCTACCGCAAGATCAAAAACTCTGGATGTAAGAAAAGGCAGGTATATATCCTTACCGCAAGTCGGTTTGAACTGGTTTGAACTCTTCAAAACAAATACGATAACTGTTCGGAACAAAACGTATTTTTAGCATATGATTGACAAAGTATTTAGGCGGCCTCAGAGACTCAAGTTAACCGGTTCAGAATGTGGAAACAAAACGTCTTGGGCATCTAGATAAGCGACTGGTCCCTGTCGCGCTTCACGCCATACTAAACGCAATCGTTACCATGGAAACAAGTCTAACACACGTAATGTTCTCACTCTTCCGATAGATGGCGATGGTTAATCGTAATAGCTGCTCGACTCAGCTGTCTCTATGAAATGATAAAATAATGAAAACAATAACACAATCTTCTTGAATATGAATGTCAAACGTTTATTTTTAACAAAGTAAAGTTTTCTGTCGTTTAGATAACAACATAAACATGTAATACACAAACATCTAAATATAGTATTTACCTTTAATGTGATTGCTTTACTGAATAAAAATAAAATACCACATCTTAGAAATAGTAAAGATATTTCAGCAAGTATAATGTTGGGAGACTTCTTCTCTTTCTAGTGTTAAACATCAGTCTTCAGTCAGTAGCTCTGAAACAGGAATCAAAACGAGATGTAAACGCACAGTTAATTGAATACTAAATAAGTGGAATGAGTTGGTTGTAGATTATCAGCTGATTTACTTTTCAAAGGTCAATAATGAAGTCTACCTCTATAATCTACCAATTCATCTACCAATATTATCTACCAATTCATCTACCAATTTTATCTACCAGTATTATCTACCAACCTCTATAATGTCATAAATCCACTCTAAAAACTCAGCCACTTTGGTGTAAACACCTGGATGGTTTGGCTCAGCACAGCCTGTTCCCCAGCTAACAACACCAACCAGCCTCCAGACATTCTCATCCTGGCACACTAAAGGACCTCCACTGTCCCCCTAAAAAAACAAAAAATCTCTACTTCCCTAACGTGTTTATGTATTGTTGATACCACACATACTTCAGTACAGATGAATAAGGGTTCCCACCTGACATGCATCTACTTTTCCCTCTGTGTATCCTGCACAGAGCATTCGAGGTGTGATCTCGCCATTGTACATGCAAGAGCTGTTACATTTCTTTGTGCTGATCAAGGGTACAGGTGCCTCTTTGAGAACCTCTGGTATGTGAACTGCGTAAACAGAATTGACATTTAAATGGACATAATTCAGTTTTCTTTTAGAGTTTTTAACACTGCTAAATCAATGAATTAAAATAAGATGCATTACGTTCATAAAAAACAGACAGTACCATCGTCGGGATGTGTATATCCCCACCCAGAGATCCAGCACTGGGTCCCTCCAGGGAGATCGTGGTCATACTGCGGTAAACACACTGGCCTGATGGTGTCTGGGTATTTGAAGAAAGGTAAAGACTCCAATTCTATCCAATTATATATTGTGTATAACGTATGTACAGTAGCACATACTGTATATGTAATATATGATCAATAGAGAATATGGGTCACCTGAGAAATTCAAAGGAATTCTTAACTTCACCAAAGCGATATCATTATCATGAGTTCTGTGATTGTAATTCTTGTTGTAGATGATCCTCTCCACAGCAAAGCCTTGATACTGAGCCAGTTTAGCTGAATTGCGGGTAACCATACCAGCATAAACCACCCAACTGGACACCTGAGGTAGCCTGTAACTAGAGTAACAAAGCAAGTTGGATAAAATTTGCTGGCACAGCCCAATGTGTAACTGTTGGAAGCTCTAGTTGTAGTACTTGTGGTATTATGGACAATGTTGTATTTCCTGTAATGTGGTTTAACATGTACCTTTTGTTTCCATTGCACCACATTCCAACACCCAGAATTCCATTCCGGAATTTTTGCATTAGATGCATATTACGACACGGATATGTTACTCAGTACGTTTCATGAGATTCACATAAATAACCTATGAATACTGAGTCTTGGTTATTGTAAGTGTAGACTCACTTGTGGACACAATGAGCAGCTGTAACTATCCACTGGTTGGTGATGATGGATCCTCCACAGGTGTGGCGGTTACTGTAGTAGAGACTCACCTGCCAGGGCCACCTGCCTAAAGTGGCTTCTACACCCCCGATAATTCGAGGTAGTTTTGCCCTGGTCCCACATTCTAGAATGAAACAGACCTCCAGCATTAAACTTCACAAAGACGGTATATATATAAATATAAAATGTATATAAATAAAATTAAATATATATATAAAATAATATTGGAGTAATATTTATTACTCACCAAAACATTTCAGAGCTATAACCTTTCCTGTACTGCAGCTTCCCCTGAAGTAGATATAAACAACATACTAAACTTGTGTCAGTTTAAAACTGACATATATTTCGCTCTGTAGACAAACATGTACCTGAAACGCCACAATCTCTCCAGGTTGCTTTGGTGTTCTGAGGTAATCTGGACAAATCCGTCTGTGTAGTTTGGCCCAATATCAGTCAGATTAACCCCTTTGTGCTTTGATAATCTGTAATGAGAGGTTGCTTTGCCCAGTGAAACTTCACACTCATGAAAATCCAGTATTACTAATCCAGAAAATCCAGGAAACTTCATTTACTCACCCACATGTTGTTCTAAACCTGATTTACAGGAGATATTTTACAGAATTTAATGCTAGGAGCTCCTTCCACTTTCGTTGTATGAAAGAGAGCAGCTATAAGGTTCTGGAAAATATCTCCTGTTGAGTTAAACTGAACTAATGAGATCATTTTGACATCAAGGTGATTAAATGATGACAGAATTTTCATCTTTGAGTCGACATTTTTTTCATTTCTTGAAATGCCTGTACACTTCACACATCATATTTTCAATCACAACACGCGGCTTCAAAGTACATTTCAACACGCAGTCACTCTGTGAATGTCTGACCTACAGAAAACAGCCACAGCTGGTACTGAAGTAAAAGGTGCTGAGAGCTGTAAGTGTGTGTGTGTGTGTGTGTGTGATTCAGCTGTCAGCACGCTCACCTCAGATAGCCCAGCTGTCGACACACAAGCGTTCCCAGAGATGAGTTCCACCTCTCGAAACACACGGGCAGCCACGTCTGAAGCTTCTCCAGCTGGATCTCCAGAAGTGAGTTTTCTCCACTGATCCTGTAAAACACTCCAGGATTGTGAAAGAAAGCCGGGATTGTTAATATCGGATATCATGTTGTAAATGAATTTACAGGATATGCTTCTAGTAGTCTTTGTTAATGTGTTGTACTATAGATGTTCCTAAAATGAAATACAATGGGATTCAAAAGCCTCAGAAAATGGGTCTATTTTGAGGTCTACTTAAATATATATATATATATATATGTTATTATCTGCACATCTGTTAGCATTTAGTTTGCTTGTTTTGTTTATATGTCTGTTTCAACTCTCTGACTGGCATGTTAGATTAGCTATTGTGTTAGGATGAATGTCCTCTGTGCTTTGTTTACCTGCTAGGTCTCTATTATTTCAGAGAGTCTGAATTAAAGGCCACACAAAACACACACAAAAACAGGCACTGAGGGCAGATACCTTTCCTGGTGTCCGTCACAGAGATGTCCTCTGTTACATTGCAGAAGGATGTATCTTTGGTCTCTCCTAAGCTTGCCGGGCTCTGAGCTGAGTTTGGTCTTAGGAGAACTTTTACTAGACAAGACGTTAAACATTAACTGGAAATTGTTTCACACGCATTTTATTGCACCGTATTTCTGCGCCGTATGTGTACAAAGGTTAATTATGTAATGAATGTATTACCTATGAACCAAACACCAACCACAACCCCTCCCAGCAGACAGAGTACACACAGAGCCGCTAATACTCTCAACAGTTTGTGGGTCGACACTTTTCCAGACACTGAATAAATTAACAGTGATGCGAGTGTTAATTCAAAGCATAATGGAAATCTTGCCTTAATATTGGAATTTTTAATCCCTGCCAGCCGGAAACCAACAATGCAGTCATAAACCTATATTATTTTCTGTTAAAGATTTTAAACAAGAATAATAATGAAACTTGTGATTTATTTTTTAATGGCAGGGTATTATTTTTGTAATTATTTTATCAGTTGTATATTAGTAACAGACTTTATGTTGGTAACCTGGGTGGTTAAACTGAAGCTCTCTGATCCAGGTGGGATTATTCTGATATGCTTCATCCACCTGCAGCTGCTGTACTTGGAAAGAGTGTCTTACTGCTGCTGGATTCTCAATCACTGCCACAGCATCACTGCTGAGATTCTGTAATAGAACCACTGATTTGATCAAACCCCAGTATCACATCCATAACAACTAGCCATGAATGAACTGATCTCAGTTAAGAAGAATCTATAAAGCATATGTGTTCTGCTTCAGTGTAAAAGGTTTTTGCGTCAGTTTGTTGCAGACAGTTTGAATACTGTGTGTTGTGTCATACACTGTTGACATATTGTGTATTTTTTATTTTGTTGATCCATTTGGAGGTTCACACCTAAATCAAGCTTTAGTACATTTAGTAGTATGTTTTCTTTTTATCAAAATTGCAAAAAAAATAAAGTAACAAGTTAAAATTTAAACAAATTAAACTAAGCATATAACACTGAAGAGCTACATTACTGTCATTGTCAATCAATGCCGTTTCCTTTGTGATAAGCTACAAATTTTAGGACACGTCTGTCTGTAGGCAATAATATATATATAAAATGTTATATTTTGAGTTTTCAGGTAGTAATTTAAAGTCAGATTACGTATATGAATTTAATTCTAACTGATGAACCAAACAAATATAAAGATGTGTATTCTATGTTTTTTTAAACAAACAGGTTGATGACAAAGTATTGTGTGTTCTGACATAACCGCCTAATTTGTTAATACTGAAGTTTAGTTATTTATGACTGTAGTATCATCCCGGCATGTGCCATGCATTCTCATATTAACAACTGTAAACAGAGATAATCTCAATCCTTTCAAATAAAGAACATCAAAGTTCAAAAAAATATTTTCTAATGCTTTTCAGTCAGAACACATTAGGACTCACCATGTTTACCTCACTGGGACCAGGGGTCTCCTGGCAGCAGCTGCTTGGACCCTCTCTCATCCCCTCACCTCCATCACAGAGACGCTTCACACCAGCAGCTGTTTAACACCAGACCAGTGAGCAGAATGCAGCTCAGGATTTTCACTCCACAAAGAGACAATGAGGTCAGCAGCAGAGCAAAGAATGAACCTGTTGTTTCATCAAGGGGGTCATGGGGCCTATCCTGATAGTGTGAGCTCTTTGTAGGGCCAAACATCTCCAAAGATATTCCTGTCACTGATAGGACACAGGCCGCTTAGCTCCACCCTCACCTGTGTCAGCAGAGTGTCCAACTGGCAATTTTACCTGACAATTCACAGCTTCTGAGGAAAAGGTCATAATTACAATATGTTGAAGTCTCATATCAGGAAAAAGTAATTTTAAATCAACAGATATATGAAGAACTCTTGTGTTCTGTATATCAGTTCTAACCA
>JAZGTJ010004296.1:12775-31445 GCA_036877575.1 Botia almorhae | reverse complement strand
TGTAAATCACTCGCGCTTGCCGCTTCATTCGCGTCCGGTGTGAACGCACCAGTCAGTAAGACCCACGCCCCCATTCCCGCTTCAGCTGTCTCGCTTTACACATGCACATACACATACGCACATACGCAGGCGCGCGCGCGAACTGGAACCACGAACTTGGCTGCAACTTACATCTGGGCATTTTGAGGACACATCATTCATATCTATGCAACCAATAATTAAATTACTACTAGAGGACAAAATTGTTTACATAACCACAACATTCTTTCATAGATCAAGTCACTTAATTTTCTCTCAAAATGCCCCAGATTTATGCATTTAACTTTAAAATGTGCAAAATTTTCCTCCGGGGGGGGCATGCCCCCGGACCCCCCTAGAGGCTCAGAGGTACACCCACCACAGTCTCACAAAATCCTGTGGGAAACACTGTCACATATATCAGTGTGCCAGGTCTCCTGTTATATATTATGCGTATATATCAGTGTCAGGGCTGCTATTGTATATTTAGTGTATATATAAGTGTGTCAGGTTGCCTGGTATATATTATGCGTATATATCAGTGTGCAAGGTCTGCTGTGTCAGTCTATCAGATCTGTTATTGATGTAGCACGATAAGCTAGCTAACGGTAATAATTCAATGTATACATTATCGAGGGCAAATAACGGCACGCACATATTACACACCACGTTCAGACACCGGACGAATATCTGAGACGTGTGTGTGTGTGTGTGTGTGTGCGTGATAATGCTACAGTTCTGCCAGAGTCTGTACTCACCTAACAGCACGCGCAAATGCTTTAGGCGCGTGAAAATATCCTTCTTTGGGTCCAGAACTTTCTGTGTAGATTTCTTGACGTCTCCATAACCCCTTCTAGTGAACATTCCGCTGTAAAAGGCGATTTTGTGGCCGGTTTTAACCTTCCTTTTACCATTCAGACGTATCTCTCTGTGTATTTGTATGAAGAACAGCCGCTGCCCGCCTGCCTGACTGACCGACCGACCGGGGCGCCAGGTTCTCCTCAAAAAATCCCCACCGTGAGCTTCAGAGTTTAAACAATTCACGCATTCAATATCGCATAATTAAATTATTTTGATGTCAGCCTAAAATGTAACAAAAAAGTAAACGAATTACTAAAAAGCACATTTTGTTTCGACTTAAACAGTAAAATATAGTAAAATAAAAATATTAAAAAAATATAAAACTATATTAAATGTTTTATTATATTGGGTATTAAGGATTTATAATGATAAAATAATAAGACACAATGACATGATGAATATTATGATTTTCCATATTACGATATTGAAAAAGGATTTTGCGTAAATGTTTACGCAAAATGGTTCGGTGTTCCGACAAACCATGGCAACACATGTAGCCGTTGTGGGTGTGTAAATACGGAAGCACACTATATGTTACCATTAAGATTTTAGAAGAATTTTTTAAATATTGTTTTCAATATTATAATTATTATTGTTCGCCTTTAAACACCTTTTTTGAAATATGCATTGAAAATCATGTCCTTTTTATTGTGGTTTTATGTTTAATATTATCGTTTTTATTATGTTTGGTAATTAAAAGTATTAAGACCATTTTATAGGTGTGACGTCATGAGCCATGATATAAACATGCAAGTTTATTTCTTTTTATAATAAAAACAATCTATGATTACGTCATGTCGTTTACTGTGCTTTCGGATGATGCGTCATGCGTACCGGTAATAATTTAGTAGATTATACTACAGCGCCATCGGGTGTTGTATTTGGACATTGCGTTCAATTGCTGTTACGACCAACAAACCGCAACATAAACACTAAAATGTTTAAACATTATTTACAATCCGGAATTGCCGATCTTTATATTTTGAGATTATATTTACAACATTTCAAAGTATAACATTTTTATTTAGAATATTTACATTTATTTTAATAGCATTAACACTAAACAGATGTAAACATATGTATAACAATTATATACAGTAACATACAACTGACAACTACTTTATTAAAAATGTATGCCAAATGTTAATCTAAACGATTTTGTGATTTTCTTGCTTCCATTAAAGCACACAATATGCTTTGTCAAACATTCTTAAATTGTGCTGGGATAACATCATTGGGTTTATTATAAATTAGGAGACTATATGCCACCTCAAGTGTATGCTGTTTCTACAGTAAAAGGGCAATATACCAAATTTAGATAAATTCTGAAATTTTTATTAATTTTTAAATTAAAGGCTCACTTGCTATGCTGATAATGTTACTTTAAATGGAAAAACATTTTTAAAATGCAAACTACAAGCATTTTCACTAGTAGTGTTAGATGTCAGCAAGCGCAAAATAAACTCTGGCAGGCTGATCAGATCATCAGATTTATTTTACAATAATACAGTGTATGCTGCTTGTTACCTGAAAAATAAATAATTACATCGCAATTTACATTTACGCCTTTGGCAAACACTTCGACCAAAGCGACTTACGTACTGTAAGTTCAGTATATAAATTTTATCAGTATTGTGTGCTTCCCTGGGGATCAAACCCACAACCTTTGCACTGCTAACGCAATGCTCTACCAACTATACTAGCAAAACAATGTAGGAAATCAGTAAATTAAACGGGTCATTATATTTATTTTCTGGTCATTATACAAAAATTCTTGATCATAGAACACAGTGAAGTATTCCAAAGAGCTGTGTAACAAATATAAATATCACACACATGAAAAAATGCATATGGCCCAATCCTTAGAGAAAGACAAAAGACACACAGTTTACATTTATGCATTTGGCAGACGCTTTTATCCAAAGCGACTTATATTGCATTATACTATACATTGATTCTGAGTATGTGCAATCCCTGGAATAGAACCCATGACCTTGGTGTAGTTAACACAATGCTCTTACCACTGAGCTACAGGAAACCAGTTCTGCTCACTGTGTGTGAGGTGTTTGTTGCTAGCTTGTGTCTGTGTCCCTCTGCGCTCACAACTGGATGCTGCACAGTTAAGGGCATTGGGTCAGAGCAGAGCTTTCCCTGTCACTGGCACACACTATCACCTGCCAATCATTTGAGCTGTGTACAGAAAACACATGCCTCCTGTGGTGTAAGTGAGCTAAAGGTTGCTCTGTGTTATGTCAAGGTTTTTTTCAGATAATTAGGTAGGCAACAAATTAGCATTTTGTGCAAAATAAGAAGTTCTGGCAAAACCCAAATAAAAGCTAAATTGTCATGTAGCTTGAGCTTTATTTATTTATTCTTTATATTATTTTCTAGGACTAAATTTGAAAGGTGAAAAGGTTAGTAGACATTTAAATTACATGATGACAAGTATTTTCACATATGAAAATTGCAAGAATAATTGCCACCAGTGAAAACGTAATATGCTGTCAGATGAACAGTTTTCACACTGGGATACATAGATAAATGGAGTAATAAAGATGAATAATAATGTCTAAATTAAACGAGAATAAAGCAGCAATTTGTTTGTAAGTGAAAGCATCAAAAAGACAGCAGATGGCGTCGCTGAGCAGAAAGAGAAAGATTAAAAGTAAGTTTTTGAACCCATAGCAAATCCAGTGGTATTGCCAATTTAGCGTTAGTAAAAAAACATAAATAAATTTGAGTTGAAAATAAATGATAGACCATATAAATTATAAATTATATCATTATTATATTATTTACATTTTAATAAAAGATTCTTTCAGAAACCGTCAAACTGATAACGTACTTAGGTTATAAATTACATATTTAAATGTTATAATTGTAGATATATAATATTAAAATATTTGTTCAGGTTAGTTGAAAAATAAGGCCACCGGGTGGCGAAATGGCTCCACGAATAAATCGACTGCTTAAGACATACAAAACATATTGATTTAAAGCTTGAAGCACTTGGCTTTACTAAATTTACACCGAAAGCTTGAAAATACTTGACTTCTTTCTTTGTGTCGTTATGTTTTCTCCTTCATGCGAATAAAAGTGCTATTAAAATTATAAACATATCCGATTAAGATTAAAGAGACAACGGGGCCATGTTATTCATGAAATAACATACGGTTTCTTTAGACGCAATATCCCGTTCGTAAAAAACTTCATACCCTCTGTGTTATTGTGCACTCTGTTGCTCTTTAACAAATTCTTTAACAAAAAATAAAAAATAAAATCTGACCTTTCACTATTGCAACAACCCTTTTTCCCCTTCCAGACATGTATTATTCCTTAAACTCTTTGTCAAGAGTTGACTTGTCATCCAGGGGCGTTTTTAAATTCATCTGTCTAAGAAAGAGTAAGTTACACTCACGTGTAACTCGTTTTTTATCATTTTTATAGCTTTTATCATTTTGCTGTTTAATCGTTTAGTGTAGACGTTTTGAATGATGCATACTGCTTTTTTTAAAGTCAATGGCAAAGCTAAATGTTGTAAAATATTGTAAAACTGATGGAGTGTAACAGTGGAAAATGTATTTAAAATGTATTTTAAATGAACATTAAAAATACAATAATTACAATTTAAATTAACATTTTAATTCTCATTTAAATCTAAAAAATGAACTATGCCTACTTATAAACCCATTCACACACTTAATTTAAAAATCTCATTCCCATAAACAGGATGTATCTGATCAGATAATCTACTGTAAAATTAAAAAGTTAGAGAGGGGAACGCTTATAATAGAGAGAAGGTGTTTAGGAGCGTATACATGGCAGGGGTCTCCGTGCTGAATGTGTAAGAAACCACAGCACACAGTCTTCGGTTGTTCTTACTGTATCATCCGATTCCAATTAAACTTGTCATCAGACACTTAGTAAAGCACATAGTAGATTTGTAATCCAAACATCTTCATCTTAATTGAGTTCGTTTAAATGTAACATTAGCCGGCTTCCTCATTTATCTTTTAAAGTCGTCGTTGGACATAATTTGAACCATATCAGTTAAGGCTGGGAAGCGATGTCTGTTCAATTATTCATCATGAAAAAGAATAGACTTGTCCGTAAATAAGCGGACTTGCATTTCAAAGAGCAACATTCATCTAACAGATGGTAGTTTTCAACAAGGCCGTATGAAAGTCAATGTCCTTCGACATGTTGCGGTTTTTAGATTGGTACATTTTTTTTGTATTTCAGCAACTGACTGTGAAGGTGCTCCATTAATTCCCCAGTTCATTAATAGCAAACATTTAAATGTGCATTAAAATATAAGCATCATAATAACATTTGTACATGTACATATTAATAACAAACCTATATACCAAAGATTTGCAGCTGCTAATATACAGTATTAATATATATTACTAATTTCTAAGTAATATATATATTACTAAGACTAATATATTTCTAAGAAATATAACCTGGAAGTCTTCAAAAGGGTTCCGCACAGCTTCATCATCACACAATCACATCCCTTCATAACACCCACCCCAAATAATTCGCCCATACCGTCCCTCCAACACTGATTGGTGCGCTGGCAGTTAGAATACTAATGCCTGCAGTGCACTCCCATCCACAACAAAAGAGCAACCGTCTAATATCTGACCGTTAAATGTCCATTAACAGCCTGTCTGTAAGAAAATGAAAAAGATCAAAGCATAAAAGTGCTGCATAGCTGTATAGGAATTTTTTGCTTTTTATTGACTGGAACTTACTGTGCTTACACTGAAAGAAAATATGAAAATATGGTTCATGTGTACATAATGTAAACATGTTTAAAAGATACAAAACATGAACTTAAATAGATATACAGACCAATTACAACACTGAAAAAAAACGACAATGTGATTCATTCTGATATTGTGCATTGTTGTTAAAAACATGATTAAATCAGTTTAATAGTTTTAGTGGCAAATTAATAACATTGCAGTATAATAAATAACAAAAGCATATTCAGTATTTTTACAGGAATATAATGATATAACAATGCCAGTTTTTGACTCTGAATATTCAGAATATGCCAATACTTGTAAAGGCTTTATCTCCCTTTCAAAATAAATGGTAATCCAAAATGTGAAACCTCAATCAGAAAATATTGTACAATGTGGTCATTGGGTTTTACCACTTTCATCAGATTGTTTTGTGTCGTTAGACATACATAACACCATTATTCAGTATAGTATCCCATTGTTTTCTTGTCCTGGTCAACAAAAGCTACACATTTAAATGGCTCTGTAGAGACCTATTTAGATGGCCAAGAACAACTATCTTTTCAGATCAGATTAACCTTGTTACCCCAGTAAGTTTTATTGCTAGTTTTAAAGGATTGTTTTCAAACTTGTAGCCGCAGGGGTGTGAAATAACAAGCACCAGTGGGATTTTAGACCAGCCATCATCACACCAACACAGTCCTTTGAAAATCCAAAATTGACAGTGTTTTTTGAAATGTTCCAGATTCTTTTAGAACAAAGCCAGTCACTTCAGTTGACTAAAAATGCTAGAGGGCTTAGCATCATCACTATCTTTCCTTTCCTCCCTGTCTTCGACTGAGCTTGGCATTCTACCCCTGTTTTTGTTTCATTAGTATCATCTCATCAGCGGACGACACGGTTTATCAGCACTATTGTAAACCAAGGGTGGATAGTCATGAAGATGAAAAGCCTCCTTTCTGATGTGCTGACAGAAAATCAATATCTGCTTTCCCATGAGCGGATAATTAACAAAGCACTTGTATGATGTTGGGTCCACAGGAGGGAGCTTTATGTCAGACGATTGTATCAGTTTAAACGCACAAGACACTGAACTACAGATTAAAGTGTCAAGAGGTTAGAAGCAAACACACAAATACACATGTACATGTCCAAGATAACATGTTTATTTTCTCAGCTTTCCCCATTTGCAATGTTAAAGCGAGTTTTGACTGGAAAGTTTTCTCGTCGAAGATCCATCATTTCAACGAAAAAGAGAAACATTTGAAATGACCAATCAGGTACATGCCACCAGGAGTGACACTTGCAAATTTCCAGTGCGGACAAGGTGGCAGTACAAACGCTTGATAGATGGCAGGGAATAAAAGGGCTTTTCCTGACAATCTTTCAGCAAATGTCAGCCTTTCATGGTGTTGAGAAGGCCCATTTCATATCTATTACAGCAGGCTTTCCATGGCTGATATTTCATATTTTAGTGCTCGCCGTGCCACAAATCCTTTTCCAATCTTCCCCATAAGAATCTTTGCCAGCCTCCCCGGTGCATTCTTCCCCTCTGTACCTCCCTCACTCCCGTCTTTGATGTGGCAGAACAAACCCTGACCTATTAGGATTAAGGCTTTGAAAAGATCTTTGATGCTGCTCAAGGTTTCTTTAAACTGGCAAACTGACAATATGAGCTGTGTGAAGGCAGGCCTTGAATAAGGAAATTGGTTGTCCTCGTCGAGGTCTACAGTAGCACCTCTGTTCCCCCACCTTCCTTCTCAACCCCAAACAACACCCCTGATCCCTGCACAACAAATCTTGTAGAGCCACAGCCTGGTGTAAGACGCTTACAAATGTGTATTTTGCTGTAAGTTTTGTGTTAGATTGCCACCATCGTCTGTTAAATCAGTCTTGGCTCAGTGCCCTTGCCATATCTGAACTGTTGCCCGGAATCAGAACAAAACAATAGCTCATTTTATGCCCCCCTTTCTTCTTATTCCTAAGGACATGTAAGCAACGTCAAAAGAAGCCGCAGACGGCAGAGCCGAGGATGTGTGAAGGACAGGGATAAATGCTGTGCCATGTATTCAAAAGAAGCATGCTATGGAAAAACCTTTTAAAAGAAGAGTCAGTGTTCTGCTAAATTGAATTCGATTGCTAAATTGAATTTCAACCGCACATATGAGTGCTTCTCTATATCCTCTATATATTGCGCCACTCTGTTTTGATAGCTGTCGACCCTGTTGGGGAAATTTGTACTAAAGGTTCGCGACTCCTCACAGAAACTGACATCTGATGTAGAGGAAGCGTACTGTAAACTTTAAACCATGTAAACTGTATTTGGCACTGAATTGATGCTAGACTTAAATAATAACCTCTGTGTTATTATGTTGCACTTCAGTGCAATACTGGTCAATGCAATACTGTTCACTTTCAACTTCAACATAATCTGTGTTTCTATAAATCTATTCTAGCCGCCATTCATGGGAATATCAAAGAGAGTTATGTAGAGAACACAAGGACTGAATCTCATTTAATGACAAAGAGAAATATTGTTACAGAGTAGATCTTTTCTGCCATGGACCTGACACTGTAGTTTTTAGTTCTGAGCTTACTTTCATAACCTTAATAAACTATCCCTGTAGCTCAGCATTTCAGTGCTCAATACTGCTGAAAGCCTCTTGGGTGTAGAAGAGGGGTGGCTGATTTTCAAGAAGAGCCTTTCCTTTCCTCTCTGATTTACAGAATGCTTTAAAAAAAATAACAGCTAGAGATGATTAGAAAGAGAAATCTTTTAAAAATGTAGTTTATAAATGTTGTTTTCAGTAAAAAAAAACATCCTTATCTTTTAATGCATAAATTGTAATTTATGTTTTTTTTAATTTATGATTTATGTGTAATCAATAATTTAAACTTTTAAATCATTACATTATTTTCTTAGGGCTACACTATTTTATCTAAATAAAAAACTGCTAATAGGGGACTGAAAAGGTATGATCTGTGGTGTAACTATTGAATGACAAAAGTAAACATTTTATTAACATTTAATAATAACACGTTTTTAAAAACTATTTTCTGTTTTCTGGCTCTATCAAGTTATTCAAAAGATTTTGTAAATATATGTTGAGATGTTCAAAACTAGGTTTCTAAAAGTCTTTTCTTTTCATTCTCTCTCTTATACTTAATTGTCATTGACCCACACCTGCATTTATCTTACATGGCTCTCTGGAATATATGGTTGCAGTTGGCCAAATATATTTTCACTGTAAACAGCACATTTATTATACCTAGCACGTTCCACTGCCTTGTGGTTTTTACCTCCCTGCTTAGCGAGCAGGCATCTGTTTGGTCAGTAAACAGTTTCCAGGCTGAAACAATGCACCATACAGGTGCTTTCAATCTTCTTATGTATTCACCACAAGAAGCAACAAGGCTTAACAGGACATTGTCTCTGTTTAGTGGTTCCGTCAGGGAGACATGAGGCATGTTTGTTTTTAGGCCCAAAGACCGATGATGCATTTTGTTAGTTCCAAACAAACAGCAGGCATACAGCGCTGGCATGTGATCCCGGCCTTCCTCCAGCAATGACTGTTAAACAAGTTGTTGGCCACAGATGACTTTGGCATATAGTTCTATCAAGAATCCTTGGGTGAAAACCCATAATCCATACACACAGACATGGACATCTAGAGCCAAATTTCAACCTGTGTCAGTTTTCATCCTCTTTTTAACATGAGATTGCCTGCATATGCAAGTGGGTTATTGTGTCATTGTTCACATAATCATATCCTCTTCTGTAATTTCATTAGATGTGAAAAGATAAGCAAAAGATAGCAACCATAAATCTCTTATTGCTTTATTTAAAATTAAAATACAACCAAAATAGGAAAAGCAAAGGGAATCGAGAACCGGGAATGAATTTGTCATAGTTAGTACATTCACTTGAAAGGAAACATTAATTTGTACCATTATCTGTCTAAAATCCCATTTAAACTGGGTTAATGTGGTAGCAGCAAATTTCTACACTGTCATATCACTTCTATATTGATATCCTGTGAACATGTTTCTTAGCTGTATTTTGTTATTATTATTATTATTATTATTATTATTTGGGTTTGCAGATGGTTTGTCTGATTTTGGTGATCATATCAGATCACAGTCCTCTGGAACAATTAATGGACCATTTGGCATTTTCTCCTTGTTAATGTAATGTGTAAAATAAATGAATATATATTATTTATTGTTTAGTAATTTTACATTATTTTTTACAACTTAAATGCAAATATATGTAATGATATGTGATGATATGCAACTTAACTTATGGTTTCATACAGCATAGTTACGTAACACTTTATGTATGCGCAAGCAATATCATAGTTAAGTATTATTGGACAACAAGGCAATACATTATGGCAAAAAATAAGAAACAGGAAGTATCTATGCATGCACTAAGCAATTTACATCAAACTTAGGAAATATGTTTGATGTGGTGGGCTGATGATATTGATATGATATTGTAAATCACAGTTATAGCGCCATCAATTGGCAACAGGAAATATGTTACATAAATCAAACTTTAATATAGTTCACTTACATTTAGCCAAGTCACTTCAGCCTTGGTCAAAAAAATGCAGAGACATGGCAGATATAAATCCTAAAAGGATCTGTGATAAATTATGTTGCCATGGTAACGCATTAATGGGTGTGGGTGTGGTGGGTGGCTCTGTTTTGCCTACAGTCAGGAAATTTGGTACATGTATTGTTGTCATTAAGCCAGACAACTTTTAAAATTACATTCATTAGCTCTGCCCAGGAAGGAAGTCCGTCATTTTGGATTGTATCTGGACTTTCTGAAAATTCCAGGCTCTGAAATTTTAAATACTCCTCTTAAGAGGATTTATGGGTTTGTCACCAAACTTAGCAAATATTATGCCAAGACACTGAAAAAGCTCAATTGTAAAGGGATTTTTTATATCTTAAGCAATGTTGCTATGAAAGGCAATAAATTTATGCCAAAAAAAACATGCATTACATGCATTGAGTGATTTCGTTCAAATTAAAGCAGAATGTTTGGTCCTAGGTACTGATGATATAGATGTGAATATTTTGAGTTACAGTCATAGCACCACCAACTGGCAGCAGGAAGTGTCACTTAAAATAGAGTTTAAATAGTATTATTTAATAAATTAAAGTGCCCACCATGCACTGTTTTCAGAGAAGCTCCTTGTGGTGATGGCGCCATAGTGCTTGGGCCCATCATCACTGCTTGCAACTTTATTTTGTTGGTGTTTTCATACACAATAACTTCACCAAAAGGCTCACTCTGTCTAACCATGATCTGTGTACTCTGAAGGCTGCAAATAATGATCTTGTGGATGTTCAGAATAATTACAAATTTTACAATAAAACTTCACAAAGAGAACACACAGATTTGTGATGCCCAATTATAATAAGGGCAAGTCGTCTATGTTAGTGCCTTCTGGTTGCACTACAGTCATGAAAATAGAGTGTCACCAGATATTTGATATCAAACATAGCTTTTCTTTAACATGTTAAAGTCAAGAACTTTTATGGTTTAAAGAATAAAGCCACATGGCTTGTGTGTGGCCCTTAATGATGATGAGGATTTCTGTAGTAAGGTGGCTGAAATGAAGCTCACAATTCCAGACAAACACAGGTAAATTGAGAGGCAGAAATTCTGCATTCGTTAGGTCTGCCTGTATTGTTGTGAGGAATCAAGGACTCTCACTATTATAATTGACTGTGTTGCTGTAGTGTACTATAGATGTTCTGCCTCATTTTAACCTCACTGTAGCATTTTGTTTAGCTTCAAAGTGAGTTTGTTCTTTATCTTCCTGCTAACCAGTATAAGATACTGATCTAAATAAAAGGCCAGATTGCTGATGATGTCATAAAGGTAATGCCACTGTTGTACCGTTGTATTGGTGTCCCCAGTCAGATCAGTCGAGAAATGACATACGTATTCCAAATTTCAGAGTGTTCATTCTGAATTTGTAGTTTTTCATTTAAGAATTTTAATTCAAGGGTAAATGTAGTGCTGGGGATATTTTATTATTAGCTATATATCCAAATCAATCAAATCTAGTCTATTATGGGACAGTGTAATTCTTGCCAATTGCTATATTGCGTATCCTGTGCGAATTGACAGCAATTATAATGTGAGTGGTAACAATTATGCAATCATTGGGTTATTTAAGGTTTAAGTATTGGGTATCAGTAGCTTTTTGGTTCAATCGGATTGAAATCAATCAGATTGATGAATCCGATTGCAGTGTTTACATGAATGCTGAATAAAGTAATCGGGTTGATGTGCGCGTTTACATGACACGCTCAGAATTAGATTTGATCTTTTAACATGCGCACAGTACACGAATACACGTTTCCCACCATACCATACTGGCAGCCACTCTATTGCCATTGCGTCTTTTTAAGTTTTTTTCAAAGCACAATTAATTAACATTTAAAACACAGAGCAACATCGTGCTTTTATTAACCGTCTGGTTTGGTGTCGTCATCTGACAACAACGGCCGTGCGCCATACATCATTACGCAATTTGTATGTCATTGCACACAAGCAGACCTTACTAGTTTCATTTTGAATCTGACTTAGTGTTTACGTGTCCTGTCGATCGGATTAGAAAAGGTTTAAACCGATTGAAATTTTGATCGGATCTGGCCAATGTAGTCCGATTGATGTGTTTACATGTGACTTTTTTTTATCTGATTGTGCTTTTAGTCCTATTACGATCCGATAATTAGGGTCCATGTAAACGCAGCTAGTGATTGTCATGCTTTGCTGGTTGGGCAGATATCAGTATGACTGATATGACAGTATGACTGATATCAGTATACCACTGAGCTACAGGAACACAATACAGAGTACAAAATTTGCACTTTAATATTTGTACATTTTTAAGTGTGATTTTTTTTCATTTAAAATGTTTTGTTGATACATTTTACACTAACATGTCTGTGTTGTTCAACAGATCATTACTGTTTTATCCACATTTAACAGTGTATGTGTGGATGCTGTTGTATAACTTAAGTGCAAGTTAAACTTGCCATTTTATTGGCCAGGGATCAGCTTTATTGATTTCCATTACCTTTCCTGCTCTTTCACTTCTAAGTTAGAAGGTGCGCAAATAAGTTAGTTACAAAAGTAGTAGCAAAATGTGAGAAGATGAGTGGTGAGTGCAGACTTGTTGTGCTATAAAATAAAGTACAAATTTATCTGTATAGAAAAAGTAAAGGTGACATATTTGTCACGTATGGTAACCCATAACCGAAATAAGACCTCTGCATTTAACCCATCACTGGTAAGGAGTGAACACACGCTGCAAGTCATGCATCTGGGGAGCAATCGGGGGTTATGTGTCTTACTCAAAGCCACTTCAGTTGCTACCTGCTGGCACTGGAATCAAACCAGCAACTATCTTATTACAAGCCGACTCACTAATCAGTAGGCCACAACTGCCCTGCTACAAAAAATAAAGCTACAAAAGTTACTGTTTAGATTTAAACACATTTGACATATTTTTGATTATTGGTCTGCAACAGCCATTTTTAACTGATCTGTGAATATCAATCTCAGTGCTCAACTTCAGGTTCCCTTTCGAGGGAACTTGACACTGGGTCTGGTTTGACGCTATGGGGAACGCCTTCATTGTGACCAGTGTCTGAATCTCATGTCTAAGCACACCAGTGTAATTGGCCCAGTGTAATCACGCCTGTGTAATTGGTCTAATTGTCTTCAGTAGCCGTTTATCTGTTATTCTGGAATCAGAATCGATCTGTTTGTCTGCCGAGTCAGATGAAGCTCTCGTCGGAGTTCTCTGATCTGTCGGTTTTCAGATTCAGTTTTGCTATTCTTTTAAACAAATCAAGTTTGATTGATATTTTTTCCTTACTTTTGATACTTGAAAATCCAAAAGGCATTTCAAACCATTTTGTATTTGCTGTTGAGTAGTTTAGGCTCACAGCTAAAATTCTATATTTTTGTGAGATGTGAAAGTGGAAAACTATGTTTGTATTTGTTAATGTGATAGAGACTCCTGTAGTGTTGTCTAGTCGTACATATTTTCACTTTAATAGAATCTTTTATAATGTCTTTAAAAGTTAAAACAAAAAGTATTCAGATCCTTTTTGATGCTTCAAGTTCTGTTCTCAACAAATAAACTTTTGATAGTCATCTCAAAGTCAAAACGTTTACTGGTTTACCTGAATACACCCTAAAATGTTATATTTGCTAGCACCACATTAATTTTAACAGCTATTGTTATATAAATGTTATTATCATTAAACAGTGACATTAGGGCTGTCAGTCAGCCATGCCTGAAAGTTACTGACAAAATAACTTACAACAATACAACAACTAATTCATTGACATTAATCACATACTTGGAAACCACGGCTAAGTGTCATACTGGAAAGTTTTTACAAAGATTTTATTTCAGTAACTGTAAGATTTGGCTTTAAAAGTCCAATTACATAAATGTGTGTTTCTCGAACTGTGGTTTTCTGTGTTGGTTTCTTTTAAACCCCTTTTAAATTAAATATGTTTGGAACCTCTAAACTAAAACTCTAATAGCAATATATTATAGATGTTGTGTAAACAAGTGAACACAATAAAACCATACTGGCATAAAATCAGACAAGTGTCAACTAATATAATGAAGGTCGAATGTTCTCATTTATCCTGGTCACTAACTCTGGAAATATTCAATAGCTCTTATGTAGCCAAGACTTTCATGTAAGTAATGTAAATTGACTTTCAAAAATAAACCTGCTCTGAAAAAATGCTTAGAAGTTAAAGAACTAGCCCTGATCTTTGTGTCTGTGTTTGGTAAAAAAAAATATTATATATTATTTAATTTACACATTGAAATAAGCACACCACTGACCTATAGTCCACAGCAGTCTGTCTGTTCAATGTCAACCATTGTCAATGGTTGACAATTTTTTAACCATTGATCTATGTAGATATGTAGATTGATGTCTTTTTCCATTGTGTCACATCTCACTGTTTGTCCTGCTTCATGACTGTCACATTACAAAGTTACAAAAACAAATACAGATAGGTAAACCTTTTTTTTAAGACCGACCCATTCCGATGTTAAAAATCACTTAGCGTTGTCGTGTTGCTTATGGCATGAACAGGCCTTTAATCATTATACATTTAGGGAAAGTCTTAGAATGTTTCATGTGTTGTTGTCATATTCCAAATCATTTAGTTATTATTCAATTATTAAATCATATTTTGTTAATCATCTTTGTTTAAAAGTCAATGATATTACAAAATGATTCGAATGATGTCTGAAAAGGCCAAAGCAAGGTAGCACTTTATTTTACTTTATTAAAGTGTCTTTGTTACATGTACACACTCTAGTATTTTGCATAGGTATGTGCTAGTAACAGCTAACGCTATACTAAACCTTAATCCTATACACTATTAAAAATCAAGATTCACAGTGATGCCATAGAAAACCATTTTGGTTTCCCAAAAAACATCAGTCAAATATTATTAAAAAAACATTTCTTACCTTTATATAGTCCAAAGAACCTTTTTCACTATAAATAACCTATTGTGAAAAAAAATGTTTCTACAGATGTTAAAGGTTCTTCTTAAATTGTTCTTCTGTGTTATCATGAAGCACCTTTTTTAAAAGTGCAATCCAAACAGTTAGTCCATGTTCTTCTTTCTTCTTCTTCTTTCGGCTGTTCCCTTTTAGGGGTCGCCACAGCGAATCATCTGTCTCCACCTAACCCTATTATCTACATCCTCTTCTCCTCACACCCACTAACTTCATGTCCTCGTTTATCACATCCATATACCTCCTCTTTGGTCTTCCTCTTTGCCTTCTGCCTGGTAGCTTCATTTCTAACATCCTCCTACCAATATATTCACTATCCCTTCTCTGTACATGTCCAAACCACCTTAATCTGGCTTCCTTGACTTTTTTCCCAAAACATCTAACATGAGCCGTCCCCCTGATGAACTCGTTCCTAATCTTGTCCAACCTTGTCACTCCCAAAGAAAACCTCAACATCTTCAGTTCTGCTACTTCCAGCTCTGCCTCAGCGCCACAGCCTCTAAACCATACATCATAGCTGGTCTCATCACTATCTTGTACACCTTCCCCTTAATTCTAGCTGATATTCTCCTGTCACACATCACTCCTGACACTTTTCTTCATCCATTCCAACCTGCCTGTACTCGCTTCTTTACCTCTTTTACACACTCTCCATTGCTATGGACTTTCGAGTACCTAAACTCCTGTACCTTCTTCACCTCTTCACCCTGTAATCTCACTGTTCCACTTCCCTCTCTTTCATTCAATCACATGTACTCGGTCTTGCTACAACTGACTTTCATTCCTCTTCTCTCGAGTGCAAACCTCCATCTCTTTAGGTTTTCCTCCACCTGCTCTCACTACATATCACAATGCCATCTGCAAACATCATTGTCCAAGGAGATTCCTGTCTGACCTCATCTGACAAATGATCCATCACCACAGCAAACAAGAA
This sequence comes from Botia almorhae, assembly GCA_036877575.1. NCBI lineage: Eukaryota > Metazoa > Chordata > Actinopteri > Cypriniformes > Botiidae > Botia > Botia almorhae. The sequence goes on along the minus strand of JAZGTJ010004296.1, from coordinate 15,285 downwards.
GGGGCTCAGAGCTGATCCCTGGTGCAGTTCCACCTCCACTTTGAACTCCTCTGTCTGACCTACTGCACACCTCACTACTGTCCTGCTTCCCTCATACATATCCTGCACCACCCTGACATACTTCTCTGCTATTCCTGACTTCCTCATGCAATACCACAGCTCTTCTCTTGGTACCCTGTCATATGCTTTCTCCAGGTCTACAAAAACACAATGCATCTCCCTACGGCCATCTCTGTACTTCTCCATCAGGCCCAACCGCCTTTCCTCTTTTCATCCTCTTCAAAGCCATCCTAACTTCGTTTTTACTAATCTTTTGAACCTTCTGCTCCACATTGTTTACCTCTTCTACCCTTTTCTCCCTCTCATTTTCCTCATTCATCAACACTTCAAAGTACGCCTTCCATCTTCTTTGTATTCTCTCCTCACTTGTGAGCACCTTTCCATCTCGATCCTTAATAACCCTAACCTGCTGCACATCCTTCCCATCTCAATCCCTCTGTCTTGCTAACCTGTACAAGTCCTTCTCTCCTTCTCTAGTGTCTAACCTAAAGTACAACCTTCTGCTTGGCCTTAGCCACTTCCCTCTTCACTCTGTGCCGCAAATCCTTGTATTCCTGTCTACTTTCCTCAGTCTTTTCCATGTCCCACTTCTTCTTAGCTAACCTTTTCCTCTGTATACTGTCCTGAACTTGCTCATTCCACCACCAAGTCTCCTTATCTTCTTTCCTCCTGGAGGAGTGACATCCAAGATGGCGGTGCGATAGTAGTGTGCAGCGGCTGCTCCGGATACAAAATGGTGCTTTTTGTTTGTTTTAGTAAACATTCAACGGCGCATGGACATCGATGCTACCGGTGTTCGTGTATACAACCGCCACTTACTGACGAAATGCAAAAAATACGCTACAGACACTGCATAATGATCTGCTGGAGAAGCTACGCGAACTCGGCTTGCTGCGGCTGACGAGTGGGGGAGGGGACCTCGCAAGTGGTGCGTGAGAAAGCGGAAGCGCGGCAAGAGGGCGGGGGTCCGTGCTAGGCTAAAAACAAATGCTAGCCAGCTGGCTCTCCCGTCAATTCTGCGTGAGTTCAGAGACTGCTGCGTCTTTGTTTTCACAGAGACATGGCTCAGCGACAGAGTTCCGGACGCCGCCATTGAGCTAGATGGGCTGTCTTTGTTCCGTGCTGACAGAAACACAGCTCTGTGCGGTAAGGCTCACGGCGGTGGATTGTGTGTTTACATCAACACGGAATGGTGCAAGAACTCAGTGCTAGTCTCTAGTTACTGCTCATCGCTGGTGGAGTTTGTGACTGTTAGATGCAAACCTTTTTATTTACCACAGGAATTTACAACTGTTCTCATTATCGCTGTATACATTCCGCCCAGCGTGAATGTAAAAGACGCCCTTTGTGAACTGTATTGGGCTATTTGTGAGCTGCAGAACATAAACCCAGATGGACTGTATTGTTGCTGGAGATTTCAATCATGCAAATCTCAAGTCAGTGCTTCCTAAATTCCATTAATATGTGGACTTTGCAACGAGAGGGAAAAACGTGCTGGATCTTGTTTACACAAACATACCCGGCACGTACCGTGCGGGGCCCCGCTCCCACCTCGGCTACTCAGACCACATATCTGTTATGCTAATCCCAGCATACAGGCCGCTAGTCAGATGCTCGAAACCGGTTCTGAAGCAGGTGAAAACCTGGCCAGCAGGAGCCATCTCTGCTCTTCAGGACTGCTTTGAACACACTGACTGTAACATGTTCAGGGAAGCGGCAACTGACGGCGACTTCACCAACTTGGAGGAATACGACATCAGTGACCTGCTACATCAACAAGTGTATTGATGACGTCACCGTCTCCAAGACCATCACCACACGCTCCAACCAAAAACCGTGGATGACTGCAGAGGTTCGTGCGCTATTGAGGACCCGAGACTCCGCTTTCAGAGCAGGCAACAGAGCGGCCCTAAGAACAGCGAGGGACAAACTGTCCGGGGGTATCGGGAAGGCAAAGCGGGCACACGCACAGAAAATCCACAATCATTTTGAGACCAGCAAGGACACACGGCGCATGTGGCAGGGCATTCAGGCCATCACCAACTACAGGACAACATCACCTGCCTGTGAAAGTGATGCCTCCCTCCCAGATGCGCTGAACAACTTCTACGCTCGGTTCGAGGCATAGAATGGTGTGACGGCGAGGAAGACCACCGCTCCTCTTAATGTTCAGGTGCTGTGTCTAACCACAGTCGATGTGAGGAGGACACTACTTAGAGTCAACCCACGGAAGGCTGCTGGCCCAGACAACATTCCTGGCAGGGTGCTCAGAGGATGCGCAGACCAGCTGGCAGATGTTTTCACAGACATCTTCAACATCTCCCTGAGCACCACCGATGTACCGACATGCTTCAAAGCCACCACCATTGTCCCCGTGCCAAAGAAGTCTCCTGTGTCCTGCCTCAATGACTACCGTCCCGTTGCACTCACACCCATCATCATGAAGTGCT
>JAZGTJ010004296.1:0-12725 GCA_036877575.1 Botia almorhae | reverse complement strand
GTCCTGCCTCAATGACTACCGTCCCGTTGCACTCACACCCATCATCATGAAGTGCTTCGAGAGGCTCGTCATGAGGCACATAAAGACCATACTGCCCCCCTCTGGACCCCCTGCAGTTCGCTTACCGCCCCAACCGCTCAACGGTTGATGCCATCACCACCACCCTCCACCTGGCCCTCACACACCTGGACAATAAGGACACATAATGCTGTTCATAGACTTCAGTTCAGTCTTCAGCCTCATCCCCCAGCATCTGATTGGAAAGCTAAACCTGCTGGGCCTGAACACCTCCCTCTGCAACTAGATCCTGGACTTCCTGACTGGTAGACTTCAGACAGTTGAGTGAGGACAGCTGAGAAGATCATCGGGGTCTCTCTTCCCTCCATCACGGACATTTACACCTCACGCTGCATCCGCAAAGCCATCAGCATTGTGGATGACCCCACACACCCCTCCCATACACACTTTACCCTCCTACCGTCTGGCAGATGGTACCGCAGCATTCGGACCCTCACAAACAGACTGGGCAATAGCTTTTTTACCCATGCCATCAGGCTCCTCAATAGTCAGTGAAATTGGAGTGAAGAATTTCACACACACACACACAAACATACTGTGACGAGTCTCTCCGGGCTGATCAACGTCACCCTGGCAACCGACCTGCACCAGCTCATCACCAGCGGACCGATCACAGCTGGGCTGCCAGCTCTTGCCCTCGGGAGAACTGGGTTCGATGATTGTGCCGCACCATAACCTTTGTTTTTGTCTGTTGCAGAGAGCAGCGAGTAACTGGACTGCCGCTTTTGGGGAGCATGCACGGGCTACACCTCTTCACTTCAGCACTTTATTGTAATAAACCCACCCTCCGGGGTATTTTCTCACCGCCTGCCTTGTTGTATGATTCTTTACCCGTGACAATACACATATATATATATATATATATACACATACACACACACACACAAAACTGGACCATCCCCACCCTTCTTGTTTGCACTAATTGTTTTTTGCACATCTGGCTGCCAAAACCACACCTTTACATTGTTTACATTAGTATACACTTATGTTTACTTATGTTTACATTTGTTACACTGTCTTGTACTGTCTGCACATGTTTTTGCACTTTTGCACTTTATGTTTATGTATATACTCTGTTAAATTTATGTAGCCCTTATGTCTGTGATGTTTAGTGTTTGTTCAGTGTTTGTTATTTAGCACCTTATCTGGAGAAACGTTGTCTCGTTTCACTATGTACTTGTATATAGTTGAAATGACAATAAACTCCACTTGTAACTTGTAACTTGTAACATATGACACACCTAGCACCTTTCTTCCTGTCTCCCTGATCACTTCTGCTGTAGTTTGCCATTCATCTAAAAACACTAGCTGACCGCCCAGAGCCTGTTTCAACTCCTATCTAAATTATTCACAGTATTCTTCCTTTTTCAGCTTCCACCACTTGGTTTTCTTCTCTACCCTTGATCTCTTCTTCTTCCAGACCAACACCTTCATTCTACACACCACCATTCTATGCTGTCTGGCTACACTCTCTCCCACCACAACTTTACAGTCACTAATCACTTTCAGGTCGCTTCGTCTACATAAGATGTAATCTACCTGTGTGCTCCTTCCTCCGCTCTTATAGGTCACTAAATGCTCCTCTCTCTTCTGGAAAAAAGTATTTACCACAGCCATCTCCATCCTTTTAGCAAAGTTTATTATCATCTGTCCTTCACTGTTCCTTTCCCTGACTCCAAACCTGCCCAACACTTCCTCATCACCTCTGTTCCCCTCACCAACATGTCCATTAAAGTCTGCGCCTATAACTACTCTCTCTCCTCTGGGAATACTCACCATTACCTCATCTAACTCACGCCAGAACTTCTCTTTCTCTTCTAACTTACAACCTACTTGTGGGGCGTAACCACTTACAACATTCACCATCAACCCTTCAATTTCTAACTTCAGACACATCACCCTGTCTGACACCCGTCTTGCTACCCTTCCAACTGGTTTCATGTACACACAATATATCTACCTTCCTTCTCTCCATCATATCAATCAGCTCCATACCTTTCCCACTCATTGACCCAACATTCATCGTCCCTATTCTCAGTCCTACACTCTTGCCTTTCCTCCTCTCTTTCTGCCTATTCACGCATCTTCCTCCTCTCCTCTTTTGACCAAAAGTAGCCCAATTTCCGTCGGCACACTGTAGATCAAGAGCGCAAATGGCGGGTTGTTAACCCGGGCCTTGACCGATCCGGTATGACATGATTCGCATATTTTTTACGTCGTTATAAGTTTTACGTCGGATGCCCTTCCTGACACAACCCTCTCTATTTAAGTCACTTATGACCCCTGTGGCTAGATTAGTAAATCCATGTTACTAATCAATATTACTGAGATTATAAATGCATAATTACACTATAACAATAGCACCTTAAAATAAAGTGTAACCAAAAACATTTATTATGCATGTAGGACTAAACAATGCTACAATAAAGATAGATAAAGAAATGAGAGGAAATAACAGCCAGTGCTAGTGTCTCAGTGAGGTGTGCCCTCACCTCCGGCATGGGGTTGGGGAGGTGGTGTAATGAGGTGGCGACACTCATTTACTCAGTCATCTCTCAAACGGCTAGTGTTTGACTTCCTCCCTATAGGAGTGGGTAATTCAGCAGCACTGTATGAGCTTGTTAGATCACCGAGGCCCATGGCAATACCATTCTTTGCAGACCCTTGACAGCAAATATGTAGTAATGATATTGTCTCCAACTGGGTAATAACACACAATTCAGGCCGCCACACACTGTATGGCTGCAGAAATGGAGAAGGGGAAGGAAGAATTACTCTGAAGGACTAGAGGAAAATGACAGAAGAAATGTCTTCAACTTCTGAAGTGAGGCATTGAAAAATGTTCTGGACCCTCAACAGCGGTTTGAGCTCTCAACCAAACAAACACGCCGCTTGTATAGATGTATAAACAAATATCTCCAAGTGTGTGTGCAGATAGCTGACAAAACACAATTATTTTAAACAAAAAAAAAACATTACAACATAAAAGGCCAAACTGAAAGAGCAAAACTGAAGTTTTGTAGATTTTAGTCAGTTTGTTTTGAGGTTGCCTATATGCTAGTGTTTTTCTAAAACCTACATATGTATATGTAATATATGTATATATAATTCAAGTTCACATTCCAGATAAATCTATTGGATATTTTACAAGACCTTCAATACATCCCACTCCAACTTTCTGTTTCAATAGCAAATATATGAACACATGAAAGCAGTTGCACTTGTTGACTTATTTAATAGGGTCTTTAAACCAATCAGACTGACTGATTTCCCTTTATGGATGCCTGATTATTAAAGCTGCACTCCATAAATTTAGTCTCTCTGTCGCCATCCCTGTTTAAAACTAAATTGCAGGTTACATACTTTTCTTTACATATGTTAAATTTAAATGAACATGAACATTTCCATGCAATCTGACTTGACAACTCAACTTATTTTAAATCAACTCAACTCATTATTATAAACCTTGCAAAGGTACAGAGACTGTTTTGAACACTGATCTGTTATGCACTTGTTTAATGATTTAACTGATGATTTAACTTTTTTATGTTTAACTGATTTTTGCCCATTTTTAACCAGAAAAAGTTATGAATTGCAACTTTAAATAAATAGGTTGTAATGATACCCACTATAATGAACACTGTATATTGTTAAATCAACAAATGTGAATATGAATATAGGCTTTTATATATTGTATAGCAACTGAAACAGTTCCATTGACACACACACAGATGGTCATGAGAGGCGGTGTATCCAAAGGTGTCCTCAGGCAGCAGAGAATACTTTAATCTAAATGCCTGATCAGAGCTCTCCTCACACACTGAATCGTCTCTCTTTCACCCTGTTCTGTGTCCCTCAGCTTGTGGCCCTGAACTCTGCCTCCCGTTTAAGCACTAAGCGAGTGATTGGATGATAGAGACAAAAAGAGTTTCCTGCTTTTCTCCATTATCCCAACCCTCTGATGCTGATATTTCGTAATGTAAAAATAAATTAGAATGCAATGAAAAACGTAGCCTTGATACACCCAGGCAAGAGAAAAGAAGACACATTAAAATAGACTAATTCATCCTTTTCTTCATCATGTTTTTGGTCTGGAGCAGCCAGATTCAATGCGTTGAGTCCCTCTGTCTGAGACCATCATACACAGCATACATTTCATCCCCCGTGACCTCTAATGATTAAATAAATGCCACTAAAGAGACTTAAATGATGAATCAAACCCATACAACGTGTTTCTGCTTTTGAAATAATAAAGAACGTATTTCTTTAACTGACACAGCGACACCTCTAATGCCCAGCTCTTTGAAGCTCTGAAAGCACATCTTTGCTTTAACTGCTACTGTTTGAAAGATCAATGTCTAAAGCACATAAAAGATATACAGTAGCCACAGAGAGTATTTTGACACTTAAGTCACAGTAGAAAGTATATGAATGTCTTTGCATTATATAATAAAGTGCCATTTATTAAAACAGTAAATAATCAAAATGTAAAAAAGATATATTTGTAAACTTTCAGGTTGTCAAACTTTGCTGAACATCGATAAAAATGATGAACTTCACTTGTAGTTACTCTACTACCACAATTATACAGTTAAAGGGAACTAAGGCAACACATGGTTCCACTTTAAGAATTTGTTTGAGTAACATAGAGTGCACAGCAGATCTGTACTTGTTGGTGAAGGTGTAAAAAACTGGAAGTAAATATTTCAAATCTGGGTTGCCAGGAAATTACATGTCAGGACACGGTGTACCTTTTTACTCAAGTCTATCATTTTTAGCCCCTATATAATTTCCAGACCCTGTATCACAAAATCCATAGTGTTTAACAACCTAATACAGTCCTCAACAGTCAATCTACTGCCTACATGTGCTGGCAAATGGACAGTGGCCGGTGTTATGAGCTGCTGGACTGTGGGATTGTTTGACTATCTCAGAGTGAGGAAACTTCAATGCTTCTGGCTGCAGAAAGACCACACTGCAGGTGGGGAAAAACAATTTCATGGTTCATTCAGCCTGTAATGTGTGGTTTTAATCTTTAGATAGAGCCTGGCTTTTTGTTTAAGTTACTCAGAGGACAGAGCTGAGAGCCGGCCTAAATTAATCTTTCTGAACAGCTGGGGGAAATTAAAGACTGGAAGTTTATTGGGAGTTTATGTATGTGCATATGCGAACGAATGTATCTAGGATGTTGTTTGTGTAATGTTACATCTCCCACCATTCTACACACATGTACTCCTTTAATAATTCAAGTGCACCAAACGGGTTCACATGAGATCTGAGTCAGTATGCACATGAATATGTCAGTGTGGTTTTGGTAATCCTCTCTGGCTAATGCATTAGCTCTCACCATCTCGCCTTCTTTGTTTTCATCTGGGAGTGGTGGTCTGAGGATTTTTTAAATGTGAGATGAAAAAACATCCCAAGAACAATCACAGCATGAGGGTCATTTTCTGCAAGAGTTCACTTCTTGCCTCCCAGACCAGCCTCTTGCCCAGCAGGAGCACGAAATTAACACTTCACGGCTGCACCTCGGTGCTGATGAGCTCTAACTACAGGAGGAGGAGGAGGAGAAGGGAAAGATTGTGGGAAAACAAACACTCACTTTCTGGTTTATTTGGCCCTCGGATAGAAAGCTACGTTCACCTGGAAAGGTGGCAACTGGTTGCCAGAGTTTTGGCGAATCGCTTCTGGCTTAGGCCGTGCCTGATAGAAAGTTTGCTTGGACTGTTGATTACATGCATGGTGATGAGAAAAGGCTAGGCAGTTTTGCTGAAAATACTATATGTGGGGTGTTTGTAGCTAGCTGCAGTGGCAAGCACTGGGATAATGACTAGCAGGATGTGGTATCACGACCTAGAGCCTATTGGTTCTCTTACACCTGTTGAGCTTCATCTAATTACTCAGCCAGAACATATGCAACCCAGCAGGCCGCTGCGGAATTGGAAGATGGCGACAGCGGCGGAGCATGAAATATGGAGCAGATCATGTGTGGCTGTGAGATAGGATGGGAAAGCAAGGTGCGGATGTTTTTTGTGTGTGTTACTGAGAGAGACCTCTCTCATTAGTTTTTTTACACTTGAATGTGCTCAGAAAATCAAAACATTGCATAAACCAATGCTTGACATCCTTCATGTGACTAGTTTTGCAGCCTAATTATGCTGAAAAGACGTACCGTACGTAAAACTGATGAAAATCCATGAAAGTCATCTGTTGGGGCTGGCAGTAATTTAACAGGGTGGCATGAGCCTTTTTCTAAAGCATTCATCATTTTGTACATTCAGTCAAATTCAACATTGTTTTTATTAGTTTTTTCAAGTCCTCCTTGTTGCTCTGAGTGTTTATTTGTGAGGATAAGGGGGATTTGACCCTTTGTATCTGAGCAAATAAAAGCAGTAAAGTGCTTAAGTGTGGAATTAATTAGCAGCTCTTAAATATGAACATGCGTGTTTTTGTTTGCGGGGTGAGGCTAAGCAGCAGTGTGGTGAGGGGGTGGATCGCAGGCAGGTTAAAATTACTTGTTATGCTGGAGATCATCATGTTAGGATTCCAGTTGGTCAATGGCAGAAACAATCAACATGGCTCATCTGTGAAAACGCTTTATTCCTGGTATAAGCAGTTGAATGCGGATGTATACAAGTGTTTGCATGTAAAAAGGAAAGGAGACACAGAGCAGGCTTTCACGTAGATATCCATACAAAAGACAAAATCACAATGGCAAAAAACATAAAGCGATTCTTTGGACAAAAGCGTTTAATTAAATATTTTTTTATAATTCTAATTTTTTTTATCTCAATGTCAACCAAACCATTGCATATCTGTTGTTCTATTGTAATCAACATAATCAATAAAAAAGTGGCATCAATAACAGAAGTGGCATGTCTGAAATGGAGAAATGGAGAATAAATCATCTATTTTGGGCCTGATAAGATCCAGGTATGGTGGATGTACATTTAGATTGCATCACTGAACATCTCTATTTGTAAACTGTCTGAGGAGGGCAATCTTATCACAAATTAACAGGATAAGATCTTTCATGTGAGATGGGTATGGCCAAATATCAGGCACATCCTTCTGTTAGATAAACCCAATGTCAGTGTTTTTATTATACAAATAAAGAGACAGAGTCCCTTCTTAAAGATCGCAAATCCTCTGAACATTTGCAAAGGAAGTTCTGTTTTTGTACAAATGATATTATTATTATTATTTCACCTGTCTTGTCTCTGTTCTTCCTCTCACAAAGTCTGCAGAGGAAAATTGTGACAGATTCACAAAATGAAATGCAAATAGCTGCTCATTCTAACAATGAAATGAAGAGCAGCAACAAGTATTACACTGAACCAGAAATAGCTGAAGGGTTTATGACACATTTCACACATTTTCCTCTTATTATTATTTCTTCTGGTGTTTCGGAGTTGTGGTAGAATAACTGTTGCCCTCCTCCATAATTGCTATTAGTGGCTTTAACTGTAACGAAGCGTGGGACTGAGTCGGATCCATCTGCAGTAAACTTTATTCACAACAATCAGGCAACAATCAACAAGGGCAAACAGGTATGGCAGAGGCAAGGCAAAGAGGTAACGATAAACAGGCGTGGGTCAAGATAGGCAGCAAACAATCCAAAAGTGATAAAACAAATCCAATACAAGGGCAGGCGGCAAACAATCTATAAAACCAAAAACAATCCCAAGTCATACACGAGAAAACACCAACAAGATAAACATGTCAGGATCCTGGCTTCTGTCTAGTAGAAATCGCGTTTTGGGAGATGGTCCGTCTCTCCAGGGCCCAAGTCAAGCCTGTGTCCCGGCGGCGGCGACCGCCTGTCAAGCCTATATCCCGGTGGCGGCGTCCGCTTGTCAAGTCAGTCCAGTTCCTGTCCCGGCGGCGGCGTCCGCCTGTCAACTCTGTACAGTTCCTGTCCCGGTCGGAGGCGTCCGCCTGTCAAGTCTGTGTCCCGGCGGTGGCGTCCGCCTGTCAAACTCGTGTCCCGTTGATGCCGCCCACCTCACCTATGTCCAAGGCACCCGCCTCACCTATGTCCAAGGCGCCCACCTGTCTCACGCCCAAGGCGCCCACCTGTCGAATAGGCAGGATGGCCATAAGGCCAGCACCCAAGGCGCCGGGTCCAGGGTCCGCTCCAGGGCTCGTTTCAGAGCTTGTTCCAGGGCACGTTCCAAAGCTCATTCCAGGGCTCATTTCAGAGCTTGTTTCAGGGCTCTCTCCAGGGCTCGTTTCAGGGCTCTCTCCAGGGCTCGTTCCAGGGCTCTCTCTGACCGGCGTGCCGGGTCTCCCTCCGATCGGCGTGCCGGGCTCCAAGCCTAGAATGGGAGGTCCACCTCCAAAGTCTGCTGGTTCTCATGGTGGTCGGCCCAGGTCCTGGCCGACCACGTCCTCATGGACTCCCAGTCTGGCTCGTCTCCCTAACCAACCCTCATGTTTTGCTACCCAGACTGTGTCTCCTGTTTTAGCTTTGTTTAATAATTTAGTTAATCCCCTTTCAGTTACTTTACCCATGTTTTTTAGTTCCATTAATGCCCTTATTGTATTGTTGCCTACTTTTGTGCCCGCTTTGTTGTCTGTCATCCCTGTCTTGTCTCGACTGTCTTATCTAATATCATGTCCGTCTTGTTAAATGTCATGCCTGTCCTGTCTAGGGTCCTACCTGTTTTGTCTCATGTCTGCATGCCTTAGTGGCTTTTAGTTTTGCCTGTCTGTCCTGCCATAGTTATGTGTCTTGTCTTGTTGAACCCCCCCTTTCTTCTCACTTGGTAGTCATGTTGGGATGACCAGGGTGCGTCCCTTGGGGGGGGGGGCTTGGGGGTTCTGTTAGGATCCTGGCTTCTGTCCAGCAGAGATTGCGTTTTGCCAGAATCATGTGTCAGAGCGCAAGGGTCAGACTCCACTCAATCTGTCTTAGTCTGGACTCGCGCTCTGGGTGTGCGTTACGTGTGGAAGCACATGGCTAATTGCACATTCATTGGCCATGTGCTGTCCGGTCTTACATCATTACCCCGCCTCCTTGTTTCCTCATTACTTGTTTCGTTAATGTCTCACACCTATTAGTTGTTGTTCCCCTTGTGTATTTATTGCCCTCGTGTTTGCTGTCTTGTGCTGGTCCGTCTTGTTTCCAAGCCTGTCATTGTTTCACAGCCTGTCATTGTTTAATAGCCTGTCGTTGTTTCATAGCCTGTTATTGTTTCTGTCACGTCTGTGTTATTTGTTTACTGTCTTGTTTCAGCCCGGTTTCGTGTTTAGTGATTGTCTGGTTCCCCGTTCTATTCATAGTTTAGTCAGTGTTATCTGTATGTGTTTTGTGTTAGTTTTAGTTTCTGCTTTAGTTTTCTTTTCCTCTATGTTCAATTGTTTTTATTTTAGTCAGAATATTTATCATGTCTTTTTAAATCAGTGAATTCGCCCTCTAGTGGCAGTATTTTGGTTTTGTTGTTTTTGCTGTGTTTGTGTTCTTTAATAAAGTTTTTTTGTACCGCTGTCTGCGCCTGGGTTCCTCCCATTTACAAACCTGACAAAACAGGAAAAAAAGCTTAGAAATTATGCAGAGGCAAATCAAGACTTTGCAAAGATACAATGGCAGAATGTCCGGTTTTATAGGGAAGTGGAAATGAGGCCCAGGTGAACAAACAGGAAGTGATCAGTCCGGGTAGGTGCATGATGGGAAATGTAGTTCTGGAGAGTCTGTTCAGTATTCCGGTGATGGCTCCCTTTGGTGACTCGGTAGAGGAGAAGCTGGAGCCTTCACTGTAACATTAAGCAATCGCCTACACTCTCCATTGAATAAAGGAGAACCGCATCTGTTACCTGCCATGCGCCACAATTGGTGGACCATTAAGTTTTTATTTTTAGGAGTAACATCGCCATTGCAGACCATTCCTGTTTTAATCTGCTCTGCTGTACTATTGGCGCGTTGTTGTCTTTCTATGAATGAGATTCAGACATCAGAGATGGTACATTATATTGTTACCTACTGCCAAACAGTTGCAAGCTAATGAATATTTGTTCTTTATAGCATGCATTGATTTACATTTTGTAGAGTGACTTCCATTTCCAGCTGTCTATGCTGTCTATGCTACTAATGCATTGTTTTTCATTTCTCACCAAAGTTATGGTGTTATTGTCCAGTTCTGTACTGCCTTCAACTGTGTGTATGTTTGTGTTACACATTGGCCTTTTAGACCAAAGAAGAATAAGCTAATAGTGTAACCTCCTGCTCTATGCTTTTAGGCACCTTGTGAAGGCCTGCTAATGTATGTTAGCTGGGGTTGCTCTGTGTTCTGTATGACAGTGTCAGGACGCTGGTCTGATTAGCCGGGATTGTATTGTTTTCTGTCGGAGCACGCGGACGTCACCCTTGTCTGCGTAACCTCGCCCTATCATTTGTTCCCAGCTGTTTTGCATCACTCATCATCACTCTCACCTGTTCAATCGCTAATTCTCCTCCCTTTATATTTTCCTTCGTGTGTTCCCTTCTTTGTCAGACTGTCGTGAATGTTTTCTCGTTTCCTGATCGCTCTGTAGATTCTGTGCTTAAGAATCTGTTTTTTCTTAGTCTAGTCTAGTTTAATCTAGTTTATATTCTTTCTTAGTCTTCGTCTCAGTCTGACACTTATGCTAATTATTGTTCCATCTCTTCTTGTCTAAGCTTCAGGCAATCCACGTAGTTGTGTGTATGTTTGTTTCCAGTGCTCCAGCTCATTGTTATCTGTTCGTTCGTGGAGTTATCCTCAGTTCCGGAGTCATCGCTGTCCATTCGCTGCTCTACTCACCTGTCTCCCTCTGGTTTCTGCCGCCATGCCTTCCAGCCGCCAGCCGATACTCCTGCCCTGCCTGTCACCATCCCGGGGTCCTGCCATCACATCACCCCTGTCTGTGCCGAATTACCACCTGAACTCTCATCCCTGTCGTGTCTGCATTGAACTGAGTTACAATAAATTTCCACCTTTGCTTGCAATTTGGTTCTCTGTGTTTCTTCCCAGAAAAGCTGTGACAGTCAGCATTACTATTTTGTTTCCAGTATGGGCCCTCTGTTAACTTTTCTCTATCTGGACATTGGTTGTTTCTATATTTATAGTTTATATCCTGGCCTGGAATCCAGTTGGTTGGGGCTAAAATTGTTTTTGTTTTCTTTCATTTAGAGTTGTAGTCAATTTCATTTGCTTCCATATGTTTTTAGCTTTTTTACATTTTGTTTCTGATTACATTTGGCTTTCATTCTAATTTGGGTCTTTGTTTATAAGGTTTTGCCTGTATAAAATGAATTTTTGTAGTTTTGCTTTATTTGTTCTTAATGTGATTTGTAATGTTGTGTTATGCATGTTTGTTTAGTTTCTTATGACTTTATTCAATCTGTCACTGTGAGTCTGGGTGGAGTACAGTTCTCCTCAGGAGCTGTAAGAGCTTTGATACACTGAGTATGTTACCATGTCTCTTTGAGAGTATGGTAACTTTGAGTTAACATCTGCTCCTTAAAAGCCCCTTTGGTTTGGGGTGAGCTTCTGTTCCCCCGGGTTTCATTCTAGTTTTATTTTTTGATACATTATTTTGTGTTTCTGGGTTTTGGGGAAATTATTATTTGAAAGGTTTTTATCTCCATTAACTGTATTCTGTGTCCCACTTTAACATGCATTTCTTTGTCTTGGCAGAAGACTGATTCTAGCTTGGTGGTGATGTTTCCCTCATCATGTGTTTTGCTCACTAACATCAGGTTGTGTGTGTGTGTGCATGTACAATAGAATAAAATGATTCTTTATTTTGAGTGTGGTGATTTGATCCACCAAAACCTGCATCTTAGTAAGACCCAGCCCTTTGCCATGGTTATAGTGGTTTTGATATGAGTGGTTTTGTGTTTCTTTTTTAAAACATTGCTTTTAAAGTATAAATAAAAGGACATTTTTATACTGTGTCTTCTGTGACTTCATGGGTTATTCAAACCTGCAAATGCTTTGTGGGTGGCTTATTCTAATCTTTGGTCGAAATTCCCAGGGTGACATAGCCGGATAGTTGTACTGATATTGGCTTCCAAATAATTGTTGTAATATAGTGAGGATACTGGCCCTGTGTGCTCACTTCCACCACAAAGTCATAAAAATGTAAGCTTGGATGATCATGTGTTGGTGCATCAATTTGACTTCAGAGTGTTGAGGAAGTTCAGTTTGATTAAATTCTATTTTAGAACTAGGGAGAAAGTTTTGAGTTCTAAAGCTTACAGAATGTAATCGTAATAGTTCTATCAAAATAATCTCAAAACGAACAGGAAAGTACATTAAGATTAGATTAGATTAGATTCAACTTTATTGTCACTGCACATGTGGGTACAAGGCAACGAAATACAGTTAGCATCTAACCAGAAGTGCATTTTTACAGTGCAAATAGTGTCTATATAACAACAGATAAATATATTCTTTGCAATATAAACTATATATAAAATACAAGAATAAAAATATATAAATAATATATATGGGAAATATAAATGTAAACAGTGAATGACAGTATACTGAGGTTGTCAGGATCCTGGGTTCGGTCCAGTTCTCGTTTTGCCAGGATCCTGACTGTCTTGTTACGTGTCAGGGCGTGGGCTTGGACTCCGACTCATTCCGCATGTTCTAGTTTCGATTTGAGTCGGAGTTTGAGTT
>JAZGTJ010004295.1:0-31453 GCA_036877575.1 Botia almorhae | reverse complement strand
TTCAGGTAAGGGTACTTTATATCAACATGATGCTAAAATAAAACAAAAGAAAAAATGATTTTTCTACAGTATTGAACTGTACACAGAATCGATTGTACAGAATAAAAAACACTGCACACAGTCTTCCTGTGGAATGGCCACCTCTGCATACAGACTTTCTGTAATTAATGGGGCTTAGAGAGTGTACGGTACATTGTTTTTTTTTGATGGCCCTGCAAGCTATATCTGCTTGGTATCATGGTAATGAATGCTTCTACCTTAGAGATAATTTGCTGACTAAAAGAGATGCATGAAGACAAACAACCTTGAGAGGGTGAGCTGGTCTGTAAACAAGCCTTTGTTTTGCATTAACATGCATATTGTGCTTGCTGAATAAAGCCATTTAGTTTGAGGCTAAGTTTAAGTAGATACAAATCCATCTATATGTCATTTTCACACAGTGATGATAATCTCTTATATTTTCAATAGGGTAAGGAAAATGTGTTATTCTTTTACATCATTCGTTTTTAATTAAAAATTAGTCTGACATGATTTAATATTGTAATTGTTAAATCTCGCCAGAATACTTAATCTTGAAAAAATAACACTTCATCCTACTGGAAATGATACTCAACCTCAAAAATATATAGAAGTGTATATAGAAGTGAGTATGTGTGTTTTTCATGCGGCAAGGATAATTTAGCTGAACGCAGTGTTCAGTCACGTTGCGGGTGTATGGTAATGTGCAGTGGTTGTCTCTGTAGCACAGCGTAGGCAAAACTTTTGGCTGCACTGTCTGCCGCACCCTGCTCGGTTAAATGCCCCATCTCAAGCTGCATGCGGCATGTTGCGGACAGATCGAGCTGTGCTTTACCATGACGTTCGTTCGCGATCCAGCTAGCTAAATGTTCTCATGGTTGCTTGCCTTCATTTTCTGCAATGAATTACACTGCGATGAAGCTGTTTAAGAACTAGCACATGCAGCAGTTTAAGTTAATTCTGCCACTGCTGTAGCCTCAACATCCCTGAAAAATTAATTGAAGGGCTTAACTTTCTAGATCTATGGAATCATACTGCTCTCTCATTTACTGTAATTGGGAATGGTAACCATTACAGATGCCCCGCTTTTTAACGTAACTTATCTCACACCTTTTGTGCTACGGACATGAATGATCCTCAAATTGTGAAGCTTGTTGAGGAGAGGTGTGCTGTTAGTTTTCTCGATCAGAAAATCATACAGTAAAGAAGGGACATGAGTCATATCTAGGGACTGGGTTATCACAAAGACTTAAAAGTGGGCTCTTTTGATTCGGGCCAATAAGCAACCACCCACCACCCTGAACAGCCTAGCAACAACAAATAATTTGCTACAAAAAACACTCAGAGCACCATGGCAACTGTAAAGCAACACTCTAGCTTTGTGGTGGCCACCACTTAAAATCCTACCACAAAAATCTATCCGTTATTATTTTTTTCCCAGCAGGACTGGAAGTGCGTAATGTGCAATGACATCACCACGTTTTTTGCCCACAGTGCTTAAACACAGTGATAACAGCCACCTTCTACATCATCTGTATGAAAGCACTCACTCGAATGACATTTAATTTCTTTCCTAGGGCCGCTGGTTGAGTGAGATCACCTCAGACGGCCCGCACAGAGCAGGAACAGAGTGACCGATTTGGTATTAGCTGTGATTAAAGACAGAGAAAGGAGGCACATCACCGTCTGTTATAGGCCAAAGGAAATAAATGGAGCAGTGGTCATATAGTGAGCATCAGCAGTAAGAACCTTTTTACCCTCACTGACAAACATCATTAGCAAACAAAGCAGAGAAATACAACAACATAATGTGCTGGCCGTTGTGACGAGCACATCAGAGAATGCGCAGTTAGCCGCTACCATCTCTCTCTCATGCTTTATTCCTTATATTGACACACACAAGGTCCATAATTAACTTTTTGTCACACTTACCAATGGGGAAAAAAATGAGAAATTTACCAGCCACAAATATTTCTTACTGGTGATGCAAATGTATTAAACAAAAAATTTGTATTTGTATTTGTTCTTATGACAATTGGATTTTATTTTTTTGGCATGTGGGTGACAAATTCGAAGTTCATTATTTTTGCCTGGATCTGTCAAAAAACATTATTTTGTCCCTAATATTTTTGGTTTGATGGTGTAATAAATACTTCACATGTGTGTCGCCACATGGGGTTCTGGGAGAAAATAACAAAATGTGGAGGAAAATAAAACAATGTGGTTAGTCTAGACAATACATTTTCCATTGAGGTAAAAACTGTTGCAACAGTTTGAATGTCCTTGGTTTGAATCAGCAAGTGTCAAAGTGTCATAAACAATTGACATAATTGTGTATTAAGTTACAGTTCCCCATACAGTTACTGGCCAACTGTTCTTTATTTATTTGCCAAAGACAATTTTACTTACTTTTGATGCTTGGTGAATGTTAAATTTGGATACTGTAACAGTGTAGTGAAAATGGAGTGTAGTTTCAGCAATGAAGGGTGAAATATTTAAAGAAGTCTTTTTTTCTGGACTTATCAAAAGCTCCTCTTTTTGGTGTTGAACCAGCAGGGGTACCCAGCTGAATTCAAATGGCCAGAAAGAAAAAGAGAGAGAAAAAGACACTCTGTATGTGTGTGTGTGTGTGTGCTCATACATACAGAATGTGCATGTGGCGGTTAAAAATGGCCAGAGGCAATGACTTGAGAATAACTGTTCTGTGAGAGTCCCATCACTTCACTGATACAGTTTATCATCTTCCTTCACTGTATCAAGCATATTGTTGCAACATAATTACACTGTGACCATGACAGAACAAACAGCATCTAGATGGCTGCATATATATAGCAGCCAATGAGCTGCAATAATTACACAAAATATACCATGACATTAGGCATTATAAGTTCTTCTGTTTTGATATTCACGCTGAAGTTGTTCCAATTTAAAAATAATTGGAGAGAGAAGAGATTGCATTTGTCTGCATTTGAAACACTGAATTTTAAGCGTTGCGTTTCTGGTGTGGGGTTGGAGGGCGGCGAGTAGCTTGTTTCTCCTATTGTACTTTAACTAAAATCAGTTTTTCTCTGACTGTAAAGAATGAGGAGACCAAGACAAGGATGAAAAGATAAAAAAATACAAATCATGCAGAAAAAAATGCAAAGAAAAATCACTGCCGTTTTAAAGCTCGACTGAGCTGACTGATGTTAGAAAAAGCAATAAATAACCAACCACATAAAAAATGTCAGCACAGCATGATCTGACTAAAAAAGATAAAAGAGAGAGAGAGGGAATACATTTCTGACCTCTTAGTTTACACTACATTTTTTGTTTACACATTTACTTTCATCTTACGTTCTATTTTATTTCATTTTAATTTTGTTTATTGTCTTCTGTGAATATGAATGTTACTATCACTGTAAATAAGTCATTGGTACCACTGCTGTTGTAGCAAATTGGCGAAACAAACGTACAGCTTTTGTCATGCCAAAAAGCACACTTAAGTAGAAACTGAATAGAGAGACAGAGTGAGAGAGAGACTTGATTTATGTAACTGGTGGTGCTGAGGGAGGGACAGCACTAACTACTGGTCTGCGAGAGCACTGATATATATAAACTACCGAAATGACTTCAACCTCCAACAAGGGCATTCATGCACAGGGGAAGACA
The DNA here is from genome assembly GCA_036877575.1 of Botia almorhae. Lineage (NCBI taxonomy): Eukaryota > Metazoa > Chordata > Actinopteri > Cypriniformes > Botiidae > Botia > Botia almorhae. Next base: position 27,784 of record JAZGTJ010004295.1, on the reverse strand, counting down.
GAGAGAGAAAGAGAGAGAGAGAGAGACAGCCTACTTTAATAAAATCAGTGTTACCAAAAATAAGCACCAACGGTAATGAAAATGAAAAAAGTACAGTAAGCATATTTTTTCCAGACTGAATATTAGTATTGCATAGTCACATCTCTAAAGGCTGACAGAAGCAGATTCCTCTGAGGGGTTTCACAGATGTAAACTGAAACATGCCTGTGTTTGTCTCACAACCTCTGTAAAAATTATAAAGGAAATTACTGTTATATTCTAGCTAACCGAGTGGTCTTTTGAGAAATGTAATCCTGTCTAGGATTGTTTATGAGTTTTTCACAAAAGCTTGTCCTCATTTATTATGAACTTTGTCAAATACTGTAACTAAAGCTAATTTTCTCCTTGCACTGCCTTGTGCACCTTCATCATGGACACATGCCATTTTCAACATTCTGGATAACATAACCCGCATAGTTGGTGGGTCAAGCACTGCTGATGTCCGGCTCAACAAGAAAACATAATTAAATTAATAACGACAGACCTATTACAGAAACGGCACAGAACGGCCAGTGTAGTAGCAGCGTCTCACCTTAATTAATTCTTTCCCTTAATTATATACATAATTTCATAACATTAATCACATATAAAGGTCTAAATTCAACGAGTTTCACGCTGCACACTTAATCAGTACATGAAATAATATCCTATTTTAATAACCCAAGCGTTGTTTAGAGGACTCACACCATCCAAAAACTGTTAATGACAAATACACAATAGATAGTCAGTGTTTGCTCATAACAGTTGGTTGCTTCATCAACCTTAAAACTAAAAACAGATGGGCAGATCACACGCCTCTACGTATCTACTCTTCTCCATATACTCTTCAACAAATGAGAAAGCAGAACCACCTGTCATTCAGGCATGGCCTGAGGACTCTGGACACGAGCTCTGCGCCGACACCTCACATCGATGCTGGAGTGGACAGAGATTGTTGTGGACAAAAGGATCACAGTTTCCCCACCCGCCAATGATTGCCTCCTTGCCACGGGGTCGCTCGTGGCATGCTCCTCAATGCCCCTCTGGCAAATTCTGGAGGCTGATTTTTGATACAGAGGGGGCAAAGAACATTCGTCTCTCCCTTAAATCCCCTCAGAAGTGCTCTAGATTGCACCAACATGATGTTCTGGGTTGTATCTATCAAGCCAACTCATTCTCTTCCGCCCCACTGACAGTAATGCTCATTTAATCACCTTAATGATAGTGTGGAACTGCGAGGACAATGAAGTGTGGCCACAGTCGTTTAACTGCAGCTCGGCTGCTTATGAAACAGCGTCTCTTTTCTTCCATGTCAGTGTAATCTCATTTGGAATCTGTTTCACTGCTTTCAACAAGCGCATTCCTCTGAACACACCAGTCTTGCTCTGCAATGTCTCTGCTCTGTTATACGTGACTGTTCTGCTCGGCGAATGAGCAACTGAATAGTTTTATCTTTTCTTGTTTTTTGCTCCTCAGCACTTAATATCACAGCTATTGTGTGTTGAAGGGGATCTAGAAGCAAAAGGGAACACCATGGGAAAGTGGACATGCTATAATCTAGTTAGTACAGTAGTCACTTGAAGAAGCAAACGGACATGTAAAATAGCTCACAAAGAGGTTTAAGCTGTAAGCATAAATCTGCGTTACAGCACAGCAGCAACTGTTTTTGACCGTCCATTATACTAATACAGCGAGTCCAACCCACAGCAGCATTTGTATGTGTGTGTATATGGATGCATACAGGGGTTTGTTGCAAATGGTGGTGTCTCTGGACCCTGACCTTTCCGACCCCTCATTCAGCGCTGACGAATTGTCTTTCTCTCCCTCCCTCGGCAGCCATTACCAGCAGCCCAGCAGCCTCTCTCCCTCACTAAGCTGATCACTCCGTCATAGTCCAGCACCCGATACAGCAGAGTCTCACGCACATTCACACACACACACACACACACACACACACACACACACACATTCACACACACACCAGTGGCCCAACACGGAACGTGCAGGAGAAACTAATACAAACGCAAAATTCGTACTTAGTACATGCTTGTGCTACGTCTTTACAAGGAATAAATAAAATAGAAATCATTTAGGAAATTGTACCAGGCTATTAATATTTTATTATTGCTTATGATTACCCTAATGATTAAAGAAAGGAATTCAAATTCATTTTTCTACATGCCATTAAGTTGTGAAAGTATTATTTATGCTAAATATTTTATGTCTTTACAGTGAAGAGCAAGAGCTGTTCTGCATTGCACCAAATACTGATCTTAATATGATCCTGATAACAAATTGCAACTTTTTTGTGTAACTAAATTTTTAAAGAGAAATATATTTGCTGTAAAGTGAATTTTTCAACCCCAAAAGTTAAAATCATTTGATTAATACAATAAAAAAATTGAAAACAAATGTAGGAATACAATATTTAAACTAGATTCTAAATTTAGCCTTTAAACTTTGAACTATAAAAGCAAACAACATAGGAAAAATTTTTTTTTAAAGCCATGTTCATAATTAAGAGTTTATAATATAGCATTTAAAACAATCAAAATATGTATAATATATATTTAAGATGAATAAAAATGTAACAACTATTTATACTATTCATTAAATATACTATTTATATTTAAGTAAATAAAATATTTAAGCACATTATAAAAATAATACTAAAAATAAATACTGACTAAAACACCTAAATGTGCATATATTTAACTGTAAAACTGTTCAGACTAGATCACTTTTTTAAAAATACATCTAAAAATTATATTCTAATTATGATAATTACATTATACTTAATAAAATGTAAAGAAAAACCCAAAGCTCTGAAAATGTAGTTAAGAAAAGAGCTCATGACCATTTCCAGATATTAGCAACAGGATGTTAAAGATGCCATTTAATAGCGTGTCTATCTACAATTGAACATGCCTTCACTTTTTGTGTGTATGTGTGTGCGTGTTGTGTGTGAGTGTTTGGCTGTGATAACACAAGAATTGTGATGAGAAAATAAAACAGATCAATAATGTCTCGGATGTAATCTGGGTTCACAGTAGCTACAACCTCAATTTCTCGTTTGCTTCTGTCCAGCACCGGGCCTGACTACTGCTAGATGTTTCCCCTTAGAGGCAGCGGAACGGAGATCCTCCTCATCTGGACACCAATCCAGATAAGACCCCCTTCCTCCAAACACACCTCATCCTTCATCGGCTTCTCTTTCTCCTTCCATCTACTTGCTCTTCATTTATCTTCCTCTGTATATCTCAGTCACTCTCTTTGTAAATGATGCTGTGCATCGCTCTGTTTCTTGGACGATATTAGACTGAATCTTTTATTCCATCTATGACTCACTCTGTTATATTTTGTAGCTTTTAAGTGCCTATCAACCTCTGTTGTTTCTCACAGGAGGATAATGAGCAAAAAGAAAAAGATAAAGATCAAACTGACAGCTCTATGAGATATTAACTTGGCGAAAAAGAAAAAAGGAAAATGAATACGATGCTTTACTCCGTTAGCAAATGAGGAATTGGTGCGAAAAATGTCAATCACTGTTCTTCCTAGTGCATCCCACAATGCTGCAGTTCATTTCATTTTTATTCATTTTCTTCCTGTTTTAATGAGAAAAACGTGTTTTTCAAAAACGTCTCCAGTAAGGCGCTAAACATAATGGGAGGTGGAGGGCGAAGACGCCTGGTCTGTGAGCCGCAACGATTTCTCGAACTTTCTCTTTTTTTATTAGAACCGCCATATGCACGGCTCCAACCCAAACCAATTTTTTTCTGTATGAATTAAATATGAGGCTTGGTAATGTTTAAATGAGCAACCAGGAGACACAAGCTCGCTCAAACCGCCTCCCAGCGACCCGATTCGCTTCTCACCCTGGGTGTCCAAAACACCCTTCATCATCATCGTGTACTAAAAAACAATACAACAAAAAATATATGGATAAGAAAATGTGACCTGGCTCATTTTACAGCACAGTAAATCAGCCTATATTATGGGCTGGTATCAAAGGTAATTGAAACTTTTATTCTTTGAGTAATAGCACCATCTCCAGTAATGCACTCCATCAGCAAGATTACTGCACACACTGAACATATATCACACAAAGCAAAAAAGAACAGCTGGTTGCTAGGAGATCGCTCCCCGTTTGTAAGCGACGAAAAGAGGGAGACACAGGAGTATGAAGAGAGGGTAGGGGTACACCAAGATGGCCCTTTCCTTTTTTCCCCCTAATAAAGACTTCTACTATTAATTTCCTTTTGCGCTGAAATCGCTTTTCTGTTTGGAATCAGACGAGATAAGCGTGATCATAAATCAAACGTGTGCGTGATACAGTGTTTAAAGTGGAACCATGAACTAACGCCTGCTGCAAAAGGGACATTAAACACCCACACAAGGCCCTCGACTCTATAACCATCCTGACAGCTTATTCCTCACAGTTGTAGGGTCAGATGCGCTGCGGCCCTTGATACACACACCGGATCACTTTTTTCTCATTATTTCCTATTTCTCTTCGGAGCTCCACAACCAAACATCATTTGATGCTGTGAAGAGTGCAGGAGAACTTCAGGCACGGTGGACACCAGTAAAGACAAGCAATCACGCGCACACACACACTCTTAGAAAGAATTGCAACATAGCACTGTATCAATAAAAAAAACTAAAGGATAATTAAAGAAAAAAGTGGTCACACTCATGTGTTTCTAACTAAATGACTATACTGCACATATCCACACATTCTTTAAAGATTTTGTGTCCAAAAACCCATAATTACACTTTTCAGAAGCGTGCGGATATCAGATCCATCACCATTCATCAAACGGGCAGGGGAAGCGGACAGTGAGAGCAGTTCAATTGAAAAGGTAGCAGAGTGTGCGAGAAATTCCACGCTGTAGCTGTTTCCAATTAGCCGCACTGTAAACGTCTATTGTAGCTGCAACACGCGGCGGTCGCACCAGCCACAGCTACATCTGCTCCCTCAAAGCCGATCAAAAATGCATCCAGAGGGAAAAATAAGAGGAAAAACATGTCTTCACAAACAGTAAATAAATCCTCAGATTGACTGTGTTTTCTCAAGCATCACGACTGGGGTTTTCGTTACTCAAAGAGGATGTTGTGATTTTTCAGAAATGCAGCACTGACACGCGTTTCATTCTAATACATGTGAGACTATTAATTTACACTGCAAACAGTGTTTTTTAAAAACTTACATGCAAAACAATACAAATAAAGCTCTGATGGAAAATTAATCTTTGGAGTTTGTCCCTTAGTATTTCTTATTAAAACTACAGGAATTTTCTGACTACAACATTTCACATACATGATTACATGAACACGAACAGTTGGAAAACAGCTTGTGTCATTTGCTCCGTACACACACACACACACACATATTTAAACAATAAACAGAAATACATGAATAGAATTAAACAAGAAAACAGTCAAGAGTACGATGTGAGGAGTATGCGAGAGATTGCGAGAGAGAGATCGGACAGCACAGCAGTTCAATCTAGGAGCATGCTTTGATGGGAGGGTGAAGGGGTGTTTCGCTGTTACCTTGGTCAGGGCTCCTCCAGCGATGACCTGAAGGGTTAAAATGAACCCCCCACTCCAGGGCTGTAGAGGTTCATTAAGACCCAGCACAGAATAGTTAAGGTCCTCTTCCCATTCCACACACACGCACGCACAGCCGCACTCACACACACATGCACGGCTGCGAGACCTAAACACGGCACATATAAGATCTGCGTTCCGATGTTCCCAGTGAAAAACTCAACAGAAAACAAAAGAAGAGGAAAAAGAAAAAAGAAAAGATGAAAAACGCAAGATGACAGGTGAGGAGATGGACTTGTTTTGTCGTAATTGCTCATAGAGTGGTTAAACAAGCATCATGCAGTCTGATTATCTCTCTCTTACTAACACTCGGCTCTGTTGCTTGGTCTCTATCTGGCTGGCTCTCTCTCTCTCACTTGCTCACGCGCAGGCTGTGCTGATCACAGAGGCTGCTGATGTACTGGGAGATTTGCAGCCCTCGATGGAGCCCCCGTCACGCATGGCTGGTCCCGGTGCAAGCTATTGGCTGAGCCTCTGTCAATCTGATACTCTAGGGGTGGAGACAGCAGTGGAGGTGGGGGGAATGGGAGGGGCATCTGAGCTGCATTAACCATTTGGAAGCCAAAAGCAAAGGGAACCGCTTCTTTTCCAACCCCCATAAATACACACACACCTTAAACACAAACACTGTTACCGCTGCTGTTGAGGGAGAATAAAGAAGCCCACCTTGACACATATCTCTCCTCCTAAAGTTTCAACAGTGCTTTTTATTCAGAAAGTCTCTCCTCCTCCGCAAACACACAGACACAATATATTCAGAGTAATAACTACAATCCAGTTGCATTTTTCCTCGCAAAGAGGCACTTCACAATTAAGTCAAAAAAGGCTTCATTTGTGCGCCTCTCCTGTATTTTACACCTCAGAAAGCCCAGCTGCTAATTGCAATTATTACAGACACACACCTAATTGTCGCCAATTACATTTTCAGCCACCTAAGTGGTGCAGAATTGCCAAAATCTTAAAAAACAAGATTTAAAAACAACTGGAGTCCAGTGGTACGTAATGAAAGACACAATGAAAAAGTTTGAGGATATTTTATTTGATTTAGGAGCATGACTGAAAGCAGGTCCGGTGTGAACAGAACACATTTATGCATAAATGCGTGACTTTATGATCACCCCCTGCAGGCATGTTTCAGGAGAGGCATTAGCCTCTCTTTTCTAATGAGAAAGTTCCATTTCTACGCAGAAGAATATTTATTTAGCTTTTGACAAGAATTTTGCACAATCCATTACTAAATATGAATGTATTGTTCTGGTGGTCAGGGTGGGTCCTGCTGACATCAGACAAACGGTGTTGTGTGATATTGCCATTGTCTTTTCAATTATTTGTTGTGAATATGCACTGGCCGATGTAAAAAGAGCGATGGAGCCCATTGCTTATATGTTCTCTCAGGCACTCAGCATACAGACAACTGTGTATGTGTGCAATGTATTTATGTGATCAAACAGATTATCAATGTTCTGTTTGTGTAAAATGTGCCGACTACAGGCAACAGATGTACTTGTTTGCATATAGGCTATCTTTGTGTGCCTGTGTGGGGGAGGGTTGCTTGGCTATAGTTTACAGTTGTTTTAATTCTTTTTTTTATTTTAAATTTTAGTTCTTAAAATGCAAATTATGGCTAGCATGTAGTTATAATAATAAGCATCTATATAAAAATAATAGATGTATATGATATTTTAATGATACACAAAACCTGACAAATCTGAGCAAAACCTTTTTTTGGGGACATCCTTATTTGTAACAATGCTATAACAAATAGTAAATAAAGGTTTGTTTTTAAATGGTAAAATTGCAGAAATGTATATGTGTATAAAAACAATGGAATGTCCATAGAATGTCCCTATTAAGATAGACAAGTAAATGTGTGTGTGTGTGTGTGTGTTACCTTGTCTATTTAGCTTTAATGTACACATATGAAGGAAACTTTACTGATACACACTGTAGATACACACACACACAGATATACATGCATGCTTGCATAGACATACAGCAGTCAATGAAACGTTAAGCCAAACACCAATTAATATGTGACAACTTACTGTAAACAAATCCACATTTTGTTAAACTGTTAATTTCCTGAAAGGAATTCTTTGTATGGCAAATAAACCAACACACATTGTTACATAGATACTCACAGGAGCATATGAATGCATATACACAATACTGTATGCAGCAGCGATCAATGCCTACTCAAAACAAAGGGCTCATTAAAACCATGTACATGAAGAGCTCGGAGTGGTCGAAACCCATCACATAGTGAGTAACTCAACAATGGTTCTCTTTAATAATCTCTGTAATCTAATTGTAAATGCTCTCATACCTCTGCATGCACACTGTACAAGTTTTTAATAGCAAACAAGATTTGTCCCCTGCTGAAAAGCAGACCAACGGTGCTTTCTATGGCTGGTTTATGCTGGTTAGTTCCGGTTTAGTGTTGGTCAGGTTGGTAAATTATAGCATAGCCATGCTGTTCACCAACAAAAAAACAGCCCTGAAACTATTAAACTAGTTAAAAATCCTGGTAGGAACACCACCAAACTAGCATCCCATGCTAAGATTCAGCATTCAAAACAACATAAGCTGGTGACCAGCAGTGCTAGTCTTATCAACAGTGGTGGTTTTGTTTTTTTTATTATGTTTTTTAACATGCTTCTCTGCTCTGCATGGTTTTGCATTACAATGCAGATTACACTTGTTTGCTGGGTGAGAGCAAAAGAAGGGGAAAACAGAAATCAGTTTTTCTTTCTATTGTTCACTGCATTTAAAGCGCTTCGGAGAAGCTCCCTCGGTTGTTCGCGAGCATACGTGCGGTTGCTGCTCACCATAAAAAAGCCTTCACAGTGACTGCATTGAATACCGGCGCGCCCTGCTAAGCTTGACTTTAGCGCTGACGGTGCTGCTCTGAGTTTATGTGAGCGCTGGTTAGTGGAGCGGCCTGCTAGATCATTAAGTTGCAAATTAAGCATAGTAACAGTGAGGGGACGAGTATATCCATCAGTCACTGAAGTGTGAGGGCCCATCGTGATGGAAAAACAGATCCTACCACTCGTTAATCCGCTTGGGGTGCCTTCCCTCTCTTTTCCGTCTCCAGGTACTGCACTTAACATTCAATATTTCTTCCTATTTGCTTGCTTATTTGCTCACCTGCCAGCCTGCACCAGCTGTTTACTATCCCTGAGAAGGTTGTGTAATGAGGTAAACAGTCCACTCCACAGTGACAGAGCTTTGTGGCGGCGGAGAGGAGAGATTGACATGGCCGTTGACGAGAACCAGGGAATGACTGACAGGTGATGCGGAGTTTCAGAGGGACGACGACAGGTGGGCATGCTAATGCGGGTCGCGCATGTTCGACGGGCTTTCCTCTACTGCAATATCTCTCTGTTTCACATTCTCTGCCTCGTTCTCATATTCCCACTGATGCCCGCACGGAGGAGGCCGTGCAATAGAGAAGGCTGTTTGCTCAAACCGTGCCAGTCCCGGCAGCCCCTGGTGAATACAGCACCCCACAGCACTCTTAAGCCCCAGCGCAAACAAGCCACACACACGCACACTGTTTGAACTTTCTGCTACAGTTGCAACTCATCTCTCTCGCTTTTTCTTTCTCCTCTCTCTCTTCCTTTTTAAAGCACACTGACAGATACTATACTTGAATATCATTTATGGCCTGGCAGAACAGTTTTAATTCATGAGTTAGAGGACAGAATCTGTATTGGTTGGTCTCTCTTGCCCCAGACTTGAGGTGGTCATAGGATATAGCATAAAGGACCATAGTGGGGCCCTCTTTATAACAGGGCCCAGGACAACATTTCTGGTAGTCCACCTCTAACAACAGCTTTATGACCTGGTCTGCTTTAATAGGAGCATAATTTGAAGATGAATATCTCTATACAAACAAATGTGTATGATGATTTGTGTGTGTGTGTGTGTGAGAGAGTTTGTGACTATAGGAGGTCTTAGTAGTCAAAACCCCACAGTCGCCCTCTGTGGACAGTGGTCTGTGTGGGGTGCGAGTTCAATAAGGGGTCAACATCAATCAGAAGACATGTCACTTTGGTTCCAGACCAGACTCTATGCTGACAGGCCTGAAAGCCAAATCTAAGGAAGAGCATGACCTCGGAGGTCACGAGGGTCAAGTGACTTCAGGACATGAGAGGAGCCACGGCACAGAGATTACTGCCAAAATGCTGAGCTCTCTACGCTAATTCATTTTGCCTAAACCAATAACAGAGAGACAGCTTTTAGAGTCTAAGAAACGTTTGATATACAATGCGCACATACGCTCTGACACACAATTTACGTTTTTACCATCCGAGGGCGACTGGTTTGGTGTCATAGATTAATATGCTGTTAGTGGGAGCGTCGCAGATGGTTCAGCAATGCAATAGCCAGGAAGCAGCTGCTTGTGCCATGGCTGGAGTGGCATCAGTGTGTAGTCTTTACAGAGGCCTGGCCAGAAACACAATCCCTGCACTCCCAAAATGATAAAAATGCGTTTCATATCAATCTGGAAGTAAATGGGTGGTGAAAAACAATCCTGTCTACTGTCACAATAATAAAAATGAAAAAGGTCGTAAAATACTCTTTTACATACACCCACGACCACACAATTAAATTAGAGCCTTTTGTATTGTGGCAAGACAATTAAACATAAGCACAATCACCATATATTAGTATAACATTTCACTGGTAAATATAGATATTGTTTCTGCCAAACCTGTGGATGAATTATATGACATGTAACAAGACGTAATGGGCTATTGATTTTCTTACCACTCGGAGGACACTGTCAAAGATTTAATGGACTCTAGATTCTTAATACACCGTAAAATGAATCATAATCAGAAAAATACATTTTTTCTTTTGTGACTGGACCTTGAAAAGAAGATGGCGCATGGCTGAGAAACAATAGGGCTAAATCTACCTGAACTGTTTTTGAAACCAATGCAATGATCAGTAGAAATGAATTAGACTGTACAGCAGGTCTCATTCTGGCATTATTATAGCGCGGGTCATGACGCACCTGGTTCGCTCAAAGCGTGGCGTCAATAGCCATAAGCGCATTCAGAGTCAGGACTCATTAGAAATGCACGATCGTGTCTTGTACAGTAATGCTGATGGAGATGGTAAACATGTCTTGGTATCTTTGCGTAATTAGATGCAAATTAGCGCCAATTTCAGACAACTCCATTCAAACATCAAACATGACACAGTAGTTAATTATAACTAAGACAGGAGGTAATTTAGGCCCGTGCCCTCGCGCAGGTGCAAACAGACTCGCTAAAGGAGGAGAGAGGAAGTGAGAGAGAGGTGCGAGAAAGTAACAAATGCCCGTTTATGATAGCGACGATACTGTTGATTCACTCCTACCTGCTTCGAGCTCTGACGTGCTAATTCACCTCAGAAGGTGCTTGCAAAAACTACCTGTGCCAATTATTGCACATTTCTTCATTAGCGAGCGAGGGCATTAAAACTGATGGAAAGCCAGCTTAAGCTTACGGAGCTTAATTCATTAATTTTTTTAGTCATATTCCTGTGCTGCAACGCTAATGGGAACAAGGTAAGATTAACATCACAGCGCTAGCCAGTCCTTTTTAAAAGTACCACTTCTCAAAACTTTAAAGAGGAACTTCTCATGAAGTCCAATTACATGCAATTATCAGAAGCGCAATTGCAGAGGGCTGGCGATTTAGGCTCAAAAGTGGCTTATAAATCAATGCGTTGAGTGTAAGCTTAAATTTCTTCTCCGACTGATCTTAGTTTACCATGTATACAGGCGTTTCTGCCAAATGATGCCAATGCATAGCTACAGCAGAAGTGTCCTTTTATTATCACCCACAATTCTCAAATAATTACCGCCTACAGACAGTTACACATTTGGCAGGCAGGTCCAAATCCTATCCCCAGAGAGAAAGCCAACAAAAATAAAATTCTAACTTCACAGCACCAATTTTCCTGACCATTTGGTATCGCAGGGGGCAAAACTGTGGAGCCTTATTTTAACTGTTGTGTTCCCTGCCCAGAAGGAATTAGTATTTGTGAAGAAGCAAATGCATATGCAGGAAAGGCATACATGCTACGAGTCAATAGGCCGTCTCCCTAAGAGACTCTCCTTTCTCTCACTGAGCATTGATCATGTGCTACATCTGCCTCTTGCTCACAGAATGAAAGAAAAAAACGAGGGTGTATTTACAGGGAATTGTAATGATATCATATATCAGACTGACCCACTGGCGTAATCATTTCACAAAAATACCTCACTTACAAGTAGAGTAGAGGATTTAAAAAACAGTGCACGTTGAGATGGGCTGTCGCTAAGCGTCTCTTATGTAAAGGATGGTGTTTGGGAGCAGGGCAGGAATATGAAAATGGGGATTTGTGTCATGTCGTAAGATGCAATAAACATCTAAAGATGTGCATGAGATGGCAGATGGAGCTTATTTTTCTGCAGATGCAGAATTGAAGAGACTTCCTGTGGCGGCGCTGCCCATTTCCTGTGATAGTGGGCGGAGAAAAAAAACATGATTTTAGCTTATTAGTTGTTTTATGGCGAGCTTTGGCCATTAAGAAAAACAATGACAGTCAGCAGACAGTTCCTCTGTCTTCCGCTGTTTTTGAGATTTTTTTTAAGGCCTCCACAGAGTCGTGATAGGAGAGTGTCTGTTGTCATCAGGGCTCATTCATTCCCATAGAGCTAAAATATTCATATGACACTGTCTACAAGAAATGTGCTCTCTCATACACACTAGGGCTGAACCATATATCGAATATCTCTCTCTCTCTCTCTCTCTCTCTCTCTCTCTCTCTCTCTCTCTTTAGATCGAGAAAATGATCAAATTTTTATATAAATTTAAAAGCATTTATACAGATATATATGAAAGTATATATAACATATTGCATATATATATCAAAATTAAAAAGTTGGCCAGTTTGATTTTTGTCAATATGAACAAAAAGTTTGTATCAATTTAAAATTTATATGATTTAATGCTTTTTTTAGTGGTATTGCACAGAAATGCGTAAACATATCACCCATCCCTAGCACACCCCCTCTTTCCCAAAGTGCAAACAAGGACTGAAGTATGAAATGATGAAGATGAAACACTTTTTACTTCTTTTTACTCTCCTCATCTATCCCTCTATATCCCTATATATGTATGCTCACCCCATGCAGTTCAACACAAGCTGGATTATAGGGTGGGTGGTGTGGGAAGGGGGCAGACACAGCTGCTGCTGCCCCTCACTAGAGAAGACTCCCTGGGGTGACCCTTGTAAGAGCTGGAGGCCGGCTTTGCTAAGCCAGTTCATTCATCAGCTCTATGGCTCCCTGCCGGGCCCAGACCGGCGGCTACACCCAATAAAAGACCAGCAAAGAAAAGGGCAAGGATGGAAATAGAGAAAAGAGTGAAATGAGACTGAAAAAAGAGCAAAACAAGGTTGTGTGGGGGTTGGGGAGGGGTTAATATTTTATTTATTCTTTTTGGAATTACAAATACTTTTCTTCTGTGGTCATGCAGATCACAGATAATTGTTGCTCCGTCAGAAAGATTTCCAGCACTGCGGAGTGCCGATCCAACCCACAGAAGTGCTAAATAACAACAATCAGAACGGTCATAAAGAGCAGGTCCCACGCTGGAGAACTCCATTCCCGCTAATCAGGAATCCTACTGTTTTAGTGCGTCGAGCACAGCACAAAGGGTTGCTAGCAGGACGCCCAGCCTGCCATCACCAATGCAACCTGGCTAAATGGAGCAGGTGATTTCCCAGCCTCCCCTTGGGCCTGGCCAATCATACTCACAGGCAGGTGGAAAGGCATACATATGCGAGGTACATACTGCGAGGAAACGTCAAAGAGTAGCGCACTTTTATACCTGTGCAAAAAATATATAAAAATACAGCAGAACAATATCATTTTGCAAATTTCGGTGGCTGACCTAAACAACAGCACAGCTCAGCAGTTCAGGCAGCAAAATGTGAAACATTAAAGCTAATGTGTGCGAGACGTTTGAGAATTACGAAATGTGTTTTCAACACAGTGTTTAAAAAAAACAGTGTTTCAAAAACAGTGTTTCATTTACACTCATATAAAGGAATTTAATTATCAACAAAACCAAACACGTAACAATATTTTGTATAAATCGTAATAAGGGCACCATCAGACGACAGTGATAGACATGTTTTGTTACACATGTAAAGAATGTGTGGAAAAAATGATTCTCATTTCTTTGCAGACTTACATTGAATAGAATAAAGTGTTTGCATTTTGCTTTAAAACAGATGGTAAATAAAGAACAAGTGTGAACACTGTGACAGAAATTCACCTCTGTTCTGTCTTATAAATATGGCTTATATATAAGTGTGTGTATATATATATATATTTGACTCATATTGTACCTAAGTCGAAAAAGACATTCACACACCTGCACACGTGAACCCTGAGCCTTATCCCTGCTGAAGGTAAGAGCAGGTCTGCGAGACAAATGAGGCAGCAGATAAGAAGGTCCAAGCAGACAGAGAAGGAAAGGGTGGAACCGAAGCCTAAAATATGAACCCACATGTCTAACACTGGCTTAATAAGAACTGTGCTGATGGCAGCAGCTAGCGATTGCCCTACAGGGAATGGAGAGGCGAGTGAACACAACCTACGGCTGAACTCTACATCGCACACACTGCTCTACTGGACAAACACTATGCAGACAGCAGACAGCAGCTACGTCCTCTAAGCACAAAAGAACAACATAGGAAATATTGACAATTCCATTTAGATCAAAGCTGGAAATGCACTATAACTGCAAGACACACTGATTAGTAGTTTGGCTTGATCTTCAGCCTAATGTGACCTGCAGATTCATCTAAAATGGGCGCTCGGCCCAGAAACCAATGACAGTCTCCAGTGAGGGTAAATATACTGGCATTACATCATTCTGTGTCCCAGGGTCTTAAAGTGACACCTACTCAATTAAAGCCTCCTGCTCAAGCGGTCACTATTGAACAGGCTAACAAACAGACAATGGGAAGAGCCCTAGACAAATGTTACAATTGTCCTAAACCCCTGTTTTTACGGCCTATAATCAAAGCGTGGTTATATAACGACAGTTCATAATAAACAGACTGCTATAAAATCAATGGCAGTTACAAGCTGTGAATTTACAAAGAAAAGGTTTTGTATCCGTTTATACTATATCCTTTAGAGCACTGAGATGGGAATCGTGAAACAATAATGACTTTTGTTTTGATAACAATTCCGCAATGATTCATTTGGTACTTAAATATAATGGCCCCTAACAATACACCTAACCAATGTACTAAACAAAACCAATAGACCTAGAACTGCTTTATAGGTAACATTTTTTTATTTAAGCACCATTATCTACTATTCAATAGTATTTTAAATGTCTTTAAACTTTACATATTGTCATACAGCATGAACGAGCAGTCAATAATTACAATGATTGATTTCTCTCGTGTCTGATATAACGCGACACAATAACAGTTGTTGCTGCATTTTAAATTAAAAATGATGAAAGTCATGAATATGTCAAGAACCGCTTCAAATGATTCAGTCACTGAGCAATTAGACTCATTTAAACAGAATATTCGGCAGTTCAAGACCAGTTTTCTGTTTTTGATGAGTTCATTAAAAACAAAATGGTTCACCAGCCATAACACGCTGGTTTTGCAGTATATTTGCTCTTGCGTGAACAAGCGAGTATGTTGCATATAGAAGACGCAGTCTATGTATTATCTTTGCATTATTTGCAGCTCATAGTTTTTCTCTCACCATAATCGATTCAGATGGCAAGAGTTCAACTCGTTGTTTGTTGTGGCTTGTGTTTATTTTCTCAATCTCATTCTACCACTTTTATATTGTATAATGTTGCGTTTTATAGTGATGCTGCGTCGCATTTTAAAAGTTGCTCTTAAAGGACTCTGCCGTCATTCAACGTTTCAATTGTTCCATGAATTGCTTTTCAATTACGTCCTATTGAATATTGCCAGGCTTTAACAGTTTGTGTTATAAAAACCTTACAAAGATTGATGGAGGGGAATTTATAACCTCAAGCCACTACCTGTCGGGCACGCATAAGTGTGCGAGCGTGTTTATTAGACACAGGCTCTTCCATCTCTATCTCGCTCTCTCTCGCCATCAGTGTGTATTGTGTCTGACTCAGTCAACCTTTCCTTTTTATTGCTGCTGGGTTGCGCGTCTTGTTTAAACAGCCAGATGCACGCTCATGAATAAATTAATGTTTACAAACCAGATTGGCTGCCATAAAAGAAAGGTCAGGGAGGGTGTATGTTTTACTCTCATTTTCTGTTTCTCACTGATGTTGTGCTTAGCCAAATGCAACATTTCTAAGGGCAATCTTCTCGTGACCCGATCATCCTTCTGGAACCTACCTGGATTAGTGCTATTCCAAAACTAAATCCGCAGCATGGCCCACTCACTGTGGCTGATGCTAGAGCTTTTACTGGCATGAGGTTGCTCTTTTGACTAATCTAAGCCTACACACTCGGATCCTAACCTTAACCTTTAAACTCACAGCAACACAAAGCTACTCATTTCACACTGTCTTCAGAATTTCTCCTTTTGTTTACGCACAGGAAAAAGTCATATGGGACAACATTTAGATTTTGGGTGAAATACTGGTTAAAATGTTAGGGCATTCTCACAGATGAGTGTCTGATTGGACTTGCGTTGGGTGTGTGTGTCTATGTGTCACCCTTTCATTAAAATAAGTGGCTGAATTCATGTTGGTGGTTTCCACAGAAATGGTACCGCACTGGTACCACAGAAGGAGGGCTGGGCTGAAATTAAGTTAAACACACACTCAACAGATAACACGGGCACACACACCTGCAGGGATGTGATGGAAGAGTGTGCTAGGTGGTGCTACGTCAGGGTGTGAGTGTCTCGTAACAGCAATATCTGAGGATAATGTATTAACGCAGCCTCAAACGATTGAGCTGTCACTCATCCGCGCGAGGTCTGTCACCTCCTGACACGCAAATTGCTCTTGTCAGAAGCTCTGGACAAATAAAATATTCCCTCTCCTGTCTATTATCTGCCACATTACATTCACTAATCATTCCGCCCGCCATGGAAACCTTGCGGTCCGCCCTTTTCTCGCTCACCTCCGACTGGCTGCTGACAAACGCATCCTGATCTCCATCAGCAAGCGGACCGCGTGACTCTCTCCGCCAACAAATTATTAGCATCAAATCTCCCGTCATCTGCAGGCTATTTGTGGTGTGCCAACATCATTTCCTGCCCGGCATGGTGAAATCGATTGCGGGAGAGGGAA
This sequence comes from Botia almorhae, assembly GCA_036877575.1. NCBI lineage: Eukaryota > Metazoa > Chordata > Actinopteri > Cypriniformes > Botiidae > Botia > Botia almorhae. The sequence continues at coordinate 10,844 of JAZGTJ010004295.1, read as the reverse complement.
GCAGAGAAACCATTACATTTCCGCTAAAAAGCTAAATTCCCCACTCCACCCCCTTGCCGAATGCCCCTCGGAAAGGAAACTAAAGATAAAGTTAAGATACAACAACTTGGGTTAAAAGAGAGAGCGCCGTTGATTTAGTGTAATTGTGTGTTTACAGTGTACGGAGAGATGGATCTTTTTCAACTACACTGATTGTGAAAGTATTCAGACCCTCATTACCTCTTGACACTGTAATTAGTGCTAATGAGCACAAATTGCTTTGTGTGCTCATGAGTGTGTTTGTATGTGTTTGTGTGCGTGCGTGCGCGTGTGTGTGTGTAAGAAGAACAGTCATGAAACTTGCCAAGACATTCAGGCCACATCATAATAAAAAAAATTAAATAAAATCATTAATAAATAAATAAATAAACCAGCGTTCTCCGGTGCATATAAAAAAGCTAGAATGTTACTGCCGACACCGCGTTTTGCACAGGTCAACTGTTTAAAGCTCAAACTACCATATTATTTATATAACTACTGTTTTTAATCGAGTATGTAATGTATTGTAACTTTTTTAATACATATACACATATATGTATACTTTATTTATATATGTATAGGTTTATAAATGTACATCCTTACTGGGAGACTTCATCACTGAGGCTGAAACAATGTTTCTGTTTGTTTGCCTCTGATGACAGCCCTGACACAATGTCAAAGGCATATTCTGGCACTCTAAAAGTAATCATTACACTATACACATATGAATTAAAAGATTGAAAAACAGTTCCTTTGTAATGCAGGCCAAAACAGAGCATGATGCTTGTGTTGAGAGGTGCGTTGAAACCTGAGACATGAGAAGGACAAACCGTTGTCAGTTTATTTATGACATCACATACATATGACACCATCACCTAACCTCTGGAAAAAATACATCTGTTGCAAATTAATTGTGTTATTCCACCATATGGACCACCATAGCATCCGAGCATCTTTGTGACATTTTCATGATGAGCTACTTTCAGCTGAAGCTACATTAGTTTAGTGACAGCAGCAAGACCAGCCATCTTTTTGGTCTTCCTGCCAATGTTTGACAATAAGAGAGACAGACAGATAGAAAGATAGAGGGAAACAGAGTTGCAGATGGCATTGAGTTCCTGTTCCTTATTTGGCCTCTGTCTAGCTCAATCCCACATAGCAACGACCCACAGAGATTGATGACTCCCCGTATTCGACTTTACTGTTATGCTTTCACAATAATTTCACCTCTAAATGTGCCAAATAACTCTAGTGAATCACACACATTTTAACATGCACACAGCGGTCATGCTCTGGAAACATATCATTTGGCATTTAGATTCGAGAGCCCAGACAAAAACAAACACATTTCCATGACTGTCATTATCATTTTACTGTTCAAAAGGGGGGAAGAACACAGAAGTGGCGAAGCATTTGAAGTCTTTAAGCAGCTTAGGGGACCGTGGACAATGGTGTAAAATGTTGGGCTTTCTTCGAGGGGCGTTATTTACTCATTTCACGCTTTGTTGGTCACGACAGCAGGATTCGAAAGGCGGCGGGCACAAAAGGCCGCATCAACACAGGGCCAGCTAATCTAGAGGCTTGCTCGGTTTCACACAACAAGCTTAGTGCATAACGGCAGCCATGAACACCAGGGCCTCTATACAGCACCCGGACAATCACCCACTTTTCTGCAGTGCTCCTGCATTTCAAAAGCCTAGCTGGTATTGGGTCTTTGTCTGGACTAAAATCCCAGAGAAAATGTTTGGTTGAACTTAGCGGGGCTTTTAGCAGGCAATGGACAAAGAGGTTAGCATGTGGAGCTTGGCTTGGGAAAAACGTAGCCGACAGAGCCCAGGCTCTTAGTTTGTGAGAATTAAACACAGAAGATTTTAACATTTCAGTTGTATTTTAGATTTTGTTTAGAAAGAGAGGTCTGACACCGTGTGTACGCGGGTTGTCAAAACTTATTTCCCCCCACTATATTTATAAAGCTGTCTATGCATGCAATGTGTTGCTGTGATACACTTTCAGCTAACATACACCCTGTTTTTATTTTTGATGCACTACAGATGAACTGTGATTTTACTGCTGACCATTCGAATAAAATCTTTTAATAAAATAAAACTTTTAGGGTATTTCTACTTCTAGCAATACTCATATTATAATAAAACTGTGATAATTTAAAATAAAAATATAATAAATTAAATGAAGAATTAGCCATTATTGCCTATCTATGCTGACATTCTGCTGATTTAACATTTTCATTGTCTATGGACTCCATCCAGGTGTCATTGGTTGCTTTCAGTGTAGACAAGGTGTGAGCGAGCATTTTGGCCGTACTCCACAGCAGGTCAAGAAAGTCACGTATTGATCATAAGGCTAACGGTGGCTTGTACTCAGAACGTATGAGTGCTGGGGAGGGTTAATTTTTTTTTCCCATGGGGCAACAGAAGTTCTATTCCATCAACTGTTCTGTGTGATGGATCTGTGTATTTGCTCACTCCGTCTCTTCCAGTTTCAGTGTTCTCTCTCTCTATATTTCTCTCCCACTTTCTCTTTCTCTATTACAGGTTCCCAATAAAAACCACAGGGCACTGAGTTTTTTTTTATTACTGGAAGCCTATAAGGTGAAAAATAAGTTCACCCAAACAGCCCTGAAAGGTTAGACCTGAGAGAGAGAGAGAGAGAAAGAGAGAGAGAGAAAGTAAGTGGGAGGAAGAAAAAGAAAAAAGAGGGAAGGAAGACAGCAAGTGGATTGATGGCAGGGCAGTCAGTCTGGTTTCACTCTAGGCTTTTCTTTAACTCCAAGGCATTATCCATTCAGCTGTCATACACACAAACACGCACAGCCAAGTCCACCACACCGAGGGGGTTTGGTGACACAAAATGGAAGAACGTCCACTGCCAGACCGCTGTATCCTCCAAAAACTGGAGCGCTCCAGCTGAGCTAAAAGCAGAACAACTTTCTAACTAACTTTCTCCTTCACAAACAAACACATTCACGTTTGTTTTTCTGTTATTGTAGGACTTATATTGTTTTCATATAATGTTTCTAATATGTTTCTATAGTTCTAACTCCTACACATCTATGCATTTTTCCATCTGGTGAACACATTTTTACATAATTAGATAAAACCGTTATTTAGCTAGCAATATGAGGACATATCTATTGCTTTTATATAATTGGTATAATTGCTAAATATTAAACTTAAGCCAGCTCCTAAAATAAAATACTACAAACTTACTATAAAATACTATAAACTTATTTATTTTTAAATATTAGTTTCACTTATCCAGTCCACTGAATGATCCAAAGAAAACCTTGACAGATAGATTAAATATTCATTACACAAACAAACAAACAAACTACAAAAATATATCACCCTCACGTCACAAAACACAACAATAACATTACTTTCTTGAGGCCAGAGTGTATCGTCTCCTCTGCTCCTACAGATCATTCTGTTATTCATTACAACCTGAGCTTCACACTTTCCTGGCAAAAAAAATAAAAAATAACACCAGGTAAATCGTAAAAGCATTTCTGTCGCCGAAAGAGAGGAAAAATAACATCTGATTAGAAACGTGTGAGGTGCTGTGAGTGAAAGCACGCCACAGTTTAATAAATGTAAACCCATCATCTATAATTCTGGTGAAGACGAGCAGGGGGAGGAAATGTCGCGTTAAGCACGAGTCCCTCGGCTTGGTCTCAGATTAAGAGAAATAAATGTCTTTCTCTTCTCCTGCCGCAGAGAAGAAGGGATCACTCAAAAACACAGGCGCTGAAAACTCATTACAGCCCGGTGGTAAATGAAAGCGAGAGTGGGACGTGGTCACAGACATGCTCGCGCATCTACACAACACGCGATCGTTTGATTTGCTAACTGAATGCGCTCGCGAATCAAAGGAGCGTGCGTTGTGCTCACAGAACAAAAGACGGTAAGCTGAAGCGTACGACAGACAGAGCTGTGCATTAAGGGTCATGAGGTTAGCTTTTATTGATAACAAAAAAGTTCTGTTCTACAGAGGCTAACAGTTGAAACATGCCGTTGTCCTTATAAGGAAATAAACAGTGGGTTTAATGACTGCAGTGGGCAGTGAGCATGAGAGATATTGATCTGAATGTGAAAAGATTGTGTGAATGATGAAAGGCTATGGCAAAAGACTTGACGTCTGTTTTAGAAGTAGAAAAAAAGCTGCTGGTTGACATGTTACATGGGCTGCTAATGGCTCTCGTGTATGTTGTACTTTTGTGCGGCAGTGTGATCAGAAAAATGAAATAAATTCACGAATTAAATGAAAAAAATCACAAAGTATCATCAGAGAAGGTATAAAAAGGAGAAGATAGGCCGCCTGTGGAGAAATAAATGGAAGAAAAACTATAGTGACTGTAGGAATGGAAGTCTTGCTGTTCTGTTAAAAGATCCAATCACCTCCTTGATATAGACATTGCCTGTTCACTTACTCTAAAACAAGCATGTGCATTAGCCGAACCAGCCTGACAAATGCTTTGTTTTACCATGAATTGAGCTTAAAAGCAACATTTTTGATTCCCTTGTCATCATATTTCATTGCTGATTCAGAATGTATATTTTTTAAATATATAGCAGCTGTGAAGATTTCAACCTTTCCACATTAAATAGGAGCTGTAGTTATATGTCTATTGCATAAAACGAAAGAGATAAGAAAAGTTGCCAAGGCGTGTTGCAAAGACAGCTGCCAAGTGAAGTGACTTGCCTTTAAAGTGACTTTGGTGTCATTAGCTGTCTTGATCAGTACAATGAGGGCTGAAAGTAGCAAATGTCAAAATTTCATTATTGTATTTTTAGTGCACAGTCAAAGAAAATGCGCACATACTCCCACAAGACCAATAGTGGCATGAGGCTGTATCTCAGCAGAGAGTTCTCTCACACACTGACAGCTGTCTGCCTGAACTAGTGACCAAGCAAGAAAAAGAGAGACAGCATGAGAGACAAGAAAGATTGAGAAACAGTGACAGAGGGACACTTATCTAGAAAAGCATCTATTATGCCGTTTCTTCCCATGGGAGGATGTGTGTGGACATTGAAAGTGGATGATTCCATGACAGTTATCAGAAAATGTGCTGATTTTTCCACATATGTGTCACAAAATGGAGTTCTGGAGAAATAAACTTCAGGCTTCGTGGATAAATATGTGTTATCCACTGAGGTGAAAGTCACGCAAATAGTCACAGATGCTATTATTAGTAGATAGCTAGTGTGTCTTTGATTTTATTCCCTTACGTCATTGACACAAACTGAGGCCAGACTAACATTCTTGCAATTCGATAAACTATGTATTATGTTATAGCTCCTAATAAAGTTACCAGCCAACTGGTGAGTAAAAGCATGTTATTAACTCACCCAAGCCAAATTTACCTTCATTTGGGACTAGCTAAAGGTAATTTTTGGACTGTGGTGAGGAGATTCAGAGTTGGATTATTTAACTCCTTGATTTCCACAGGCCTGCTCTGTGTCCTGAGGGGTGAGGTGATATTTAAAGACATTCAGGAAACATTCAAAGTGTGAATTTTCCAACAGCTAGTAGCTATGCATGTTACAACAACTATATACATGTTCCTTTTTGAGAAAGATAATTTCTTAAGGCTCAGGTATGAGATAAATCCAAAATTACACGAAGGTGTACATTGATAGGTTAGTTGCAGGGTTAGACACAGCAGAGAGAAAAAGAGGCTGAAAATGACAGTGCAACTCTAGTGCCAGTGTGGGGTGGACTGTGATTACTCTAATGTGGAGTGGGATTTTACTACAGATGAAAAATTTCAGTTCTTATAGTTTAGTGCTACGGTTCATCTCATATCTAACGAGGCCTTCAAAAGCTAAAATTTAAAGTTGGCATTATGGAAATGCGATCCTGAAGTGTCCATCTCAAAGAGTAATTATGATAATTCTCTCTATTGCTAAATCACTGCACAGAGAAGAAAAATAAACTGAAATCTAATGTACAGAATTAATTAAAGATAATAATACAAATCTAAGTATATTTGATGTACATTAGTGATTAACAACATAAGTCACAACACTATATGTTTTATAAATATATATAAACACATACCTGAAATAAACTGTCCTTGATTTTCATACTACATGCATACATTATAGTTATTCTACCAATAGTCAATTCGTTTTGGAAAACTGACGCAGATAATCTTGGCGTATTTGTCCTTCTGATTGTATAATGTCTATTTAGAAATGTGTTCGTCTCTGTGTGTGTCAGTATAAAGGCTTTGACCTAGGCTTTTGTTTAATGCTTCACCATGCACATTCAAAAGACAAGGACCTTTGTGGAGTGTTAATACACATCTCCACACAAAATACACCTTCTGTTTCAAACAGTTATGTTTTGTTACTGTATCAACAGTGTCTCAGATGTATCCCCTGAAATGCCATTGGAGAAATATGTCCTCCTTGAGAATCAAAGCTTTAACCTTGGCTTTCTTAAAAAATGTTCTACCAGTCGAGCTACAGAATATAAAAATTGAAACAAATGAGACAGTTTTTGTCATACAGAAAAAGAACAGAATATAAAGAAATGTATGTGAATAGTACAGCTGAAAAAATCTAAATGGGAACATTCCATAGACTTCTATTATTTTCATAGCCAGCTAATTATAAACAATATACTGTAATATATCTATAAAATATAATTTACAATTAAAAAAACTTTATTTGCTATATTTTCATAGCATTTTTACAGATGGGGACGTCCCTTAAAGGAGGTTTCGCTCAGATTTGTCGGTTTTATTTTTGCATTTTTAGGTACAAATTTGTCCCCAATATATGAAGTAACCCCCCCTGCACACACACACATCTACACACACTATTTAGACTAACCACACTTGTGCACACGCTCACAGATTCGGTTCACACGGGGTCTCAGACACACATACACACGCACTGGATAAACATTACAAGACGTCAGTGGGACAGTCTCAGAGAGGTGGGGGGAGGCTATAAACACATATAGTGTTTCAATTAAAGTCCCTATTGCTGTGGCCCAGACTCTGTGCCAGCTGTGTGTGGTTAGAAAGGCAATGCGGTGACTCCTTCCAATACCTCTAAAATGGCAAAACCACCAAAGCACTTTAACTCCCTTACAGAGAATAAAAAGGGGGGATGAAACGAAAACCAAAAAAAGAGGCGGAGAACACGATAAGTGGAGTGCTGCAACGTTAAGACCATATTAAAACAAGATGGCCGACAGCTGGTAATGCACTTTGTGATGGGCACAGGCTGTGTCTGCACTCATTAGGGTATAGTGCACCAGTGTGTCGTTTTGCGCTCTCTCTCCCCTTTTCCCTCTCTTGTAGTCCCTGAAAAGCACAAAGCTTCCTCATAATGTTACCGAGTGTGTAAATCATTCCAAAAGCTGATACAAAATACACTGTATGCCGTAGAAATAATTAGGGCCAACTGCAGCTACCTCCTTTTCTTCCCCTCGGTTTTTACTTCTCAGCCTTCCCGTGCTTCTTCTCCACTACTTGGCCAAGAAAATAAAACCTTAAGCCTGCACTAAAATCGGAGGGACCTTAAAGTTATAACAGTGGCCTAGGAGCAATAATATGCCCCTTACCAGCTCAACATGCTGAGGTAAAACATGCTATTTAACTTCCTCCCACTCCTGTCTGCAGGCCTCTCTTTAAAGCAATAGTTCGCCCAAAAATAAAGACATTCTGTCATCATTTGCTCGCTCTTGTGGCATTCCAAACTTGTATGATTTTCTTTCTCCCGTGAAATGAAACGAAATGAAAAGTTTTGTTGAATGTTCTGTATAATTAAAGTGAATTGTGACCAGGGTCGTTCATGAGCCAAAAATGATAGCAAGCACCATAAAATGTGTTCATAAGATCCATTCAGTATACTGCTAGTCTTTTAAAGTCAAATCTTTTATATACAGATGGTTATTTGCTGGAAATCCACAACTCTCAATTTACATTAGTGTTAGTGTATATTTGTAAATGTTTTTATGGTGCTTTTTCTTTTCATTTTTGTAGCTGGTCAACATTTTGCTATAAACCTAAACTTTTATTTTTTTGTTAACTGTCTCAAAACTATTTTGAGTTTATTTGCCTTTATTGTCCCCTCACTTTATATTTTTATGTTCTGTAGCCTCATTGTCTCACACATTATTCAGCCATCACCCACTTAAGTTACTTAAACACACACTCACTCTTCTTCTTTGCTGTCTCTCACCTCATGATAAGATGCTAGACAGGGTTACATGAGCCCTAAGGCTGCCACAAAAGAGAGAGAGAGAGAGAGAGAGAGAGAAAGTAAAGAGAGTAAGTAATGTAGAAAGGAGAGAGCGATATGACTTCACAGAGCTGATGGCAATGTCTCTCATGTTCTGCCGGAAAAAGGGGAAGAAAGTTCGGCTACACTCCACCAAACAGCTGCCAAAACCTCCCCAACATGAAAGCTGGGCCAAGACAGCCGAAGGAATTCAGCCGGCTGACCTCTGAATCCGGTTCATATCGTTCCATTACACTCCAACATAGTCTCATGTACTCCACACACACTCACTCAAACATGATAAGTGTGGATGCAGGAAGCATGCGTAGGAATAATTTAAAAACCCATCAACATTTTTGAATTTTGTGGCTTAATCTCTGTGTATTAGCTCTGAGGCTTTCTGTGTGCCGGCATAATCATCCTTAAAAGTTATAAACTTCCTATTAAGCAACATGCATATATAACCTTTATTATTTTTGTAAAACCGACTGAAATATTGATGACTCATCTTGCACTACACAGATGTCAGTCCAATCAAAAGCTCTCATTCGGTTTATACTGGTTTGCTGCTGATCTAGTTGATTCACCAGTAAATTTTAAAAACTGGCCAAGCAGCATTGTCATTATAGTGATGATGGTTAACTAAGGAAGCCTTGCTGGTTAAGCAAGTATAAAAGCCTGGTGGGGACATTAGCACATCAGAAACCCACGCTGGGGACCACCTACACTGGTCTGTTTGGGGGGGGTTAAAACACATACAGATGAATCCAGCAGTCTTAAACCACACACACTCAGTGAGAGAGCGGCAGTCCTCAAAGCAGCGAGGGATTGAAGACCTGGGGACTTAATACAGCAGCTTAACATTGCTATATAGCGCATTAACATAAGAGATTACACGCTGTTTAAAGTGTGATAGGGCTACTGGGATGAGATGTGGCTGTGTAGCTCTTCTTCTTCTTAACTCTCTTTTTCTCTTCTTCTTCTCCTCATTTATTTTTCAGATTGAGGCTATTTAATGAGGACAGCTTGTGCCTTTGGTTTTTCTGTCATGGGTCAAAGAGAGAGTTGCTTTTAAACTAACAACATTATTCCAGTAAAAGTGATTGCGTGCTGCAGCGTGGAGACGTGAACACAAAGGATGCGTGTGTATGTGTCTATGTGTATGTGCGGTCTGTACTGTGAGCATGTGTGAAGGAAAAGCACCACCTCTGCACCTTCTGTCACCTGGCTTTGCCAATCAATGGGGAAAGAACCAGCTGACTCAACCAATGGTGTGAGTTTGGGGCGGGGCTATTGTCCAACCAATGGAAGACAGGAGTGTCGGAAAAAGACTAAAGGAGTTTAAAACCATGTTATCAAAAATTATTGATTATTAGTTTTGCAATTCAATTTGATGCACAAAAATTTCACATGGAAGATTAGCCACTTGTGTTTTATTACAACACAGCTAAAAAAATAACGTGCATTTGTAGGGTTTATACGTTCCTCATATTTAAGGTGTATGAGTTTTAGTATCTCTGCCAAAGAAAAATATCAATACCATGTGCAATGTGGTCCTCAACAAGCCTGAAGCCACCACTTCCTGACTGTTCTTAGTATAGCCAATCCAATAATCCTCAATGTGTACAACAGAAAAGTCAGCTTCTTGCTTTATCTCCCTGGGGCAAATATGAACAAGGGAACAGGCTAATGCTAAGTGCCTTACTCTAATCACAATGCCAAAACAAATCTAATTTCCACTGTAATACCCTCAAAAAGCGTCTGCATAATCCCGCTGACAATCAAACGAATCTTAACTTTTACACACCGCTGCTTCCCAGTGGATAATATGGCCACCTTACAAAAATATCATCATTAGCATAAATCACTTTGATGGTTTAGCATCTGCCAAAGGGTGCTATTGACATTTCTAATGCCCATAAACACAATGTTCCTCATCGATTCAAATTAACTTAAGTCCCTGAAGTTTTTATGCCCGGATCAGGTCAAATTTGTTCAGGAATGAAAAGGACAAACTAAAGATGCAAATTCATTTCTTCAAGGCCAGCTCACCGGAGACCCGCCAACTGGCCTGATTAATTGACATTAATTTCTGTCTGCAGTGTTTTAACATGAGCAAGTGTCAAGGTTTCACTCGAGAATAACGGCAACAAGCTTGGTTAGCTGTCGCATAATAACACCTTCTTTTGGGGCTATATGACGGGCAGAGGGAAACAGCAATGATTAGTGCTAAAAGACTGTGTGATTGCTCTAACATTCCCATGTGCTGTTGGCTGGGTTGCAGACAGGATGTAGAATAACAGTATTAAAATGAAAGTTAAAGAAATTCATATAACTACAGTAAGCAATAACATTTCTGTATAAATTACCCATCAGCATGGTATCATGCATTAGAGGTTATTCATAAACAATCATTAAAATGTCACTTATAAAAATGTGTGTTCTACTTTTTATATATGTACAACTATATCGTGATTAATTCATTTCATTATACGAGCCAGAATACACAAATTTTCACCAAACTTTAAAATGTTATCAGTTTATATAATAACTTGCATTCTATTTTTTTTT
>JAZGTJ010004294.1:0-31463 GCA_036877575.1 Botia almorhae | reverse complement strand
AAGAGAGTGAGGAATTGGAGGCTTAGACTGCTAGACTGGTCTGTGAATGATAAGGGAATTGAAAAAAAGTGATTGGCATCTAATCTATCAGGTCTAAATTCACACATTCAAGCACAATAGCGCCCATCCAGAGGATTTAGATCATCAGCCGAGACTGTACGATTATTAAATGTCATGTGTGTCACTTGTGACTAGCATCATTTTAATCCAATTAACTTCAACTTCAGCCACAACAATATATAATCATTGTGTTCCAGTCAGAGACCAACAGGAGGTTGAAACTTTATGTTGAAACTTAGAGTTTACTTTAAATTAAAGGTTTGTTTTGTTCCTTCAGCTGCATTTATGGATCCACATAAAGTGAAGTGTTATTTCTATGCTAATGTCTTTTGAAACTGACATATAATTACATTCCAAAATAATTATGCCTACACATATTTTCTGCAAAAAATGGTTAGACATTCACATCTGGTTATTTCAATTCTCACTCATAATTAATATTTTATTTGTCATGCATGCACACAACCTGCACACCTCTCTGCATCTGTCACATCGTGTGTGTGTGTGTGTGTGTGTGTGTGCAGTCTTTGAATATGCTTTCTGAGTATTTAAATCATTCTCGCCGCATGCCATCAGCACATAACTACACCAGCCACCTGGGTTTCGGCTTTTAAAAAAATCCTTTTTCCTCTGTTCATAATAACCTCATTAAGTTAATATCTCATTAAATTATGCCATATGTAAATGATTGTTGTACTGTTTTAAGACATTCCAGTTGTAAAGATTACCAGCATGCCGTTCCATGTCCCCATCAGGCTAACTAGCTAAACCAGCAAAACTTATTTAGTCAACTAGGGGTCACATTAGGTTTGAATACCAGGATAAAGTCTTCATCATTATCTACATAATTAATATGTAGAATTTTGGTCAGTCAGGCAACCAGTTTTAAGATGAAAATTTGGGCAATTCTCTGGCATTTCTGTGTGCAGTATGCGTCAGACATGGGTCAGGGTCAATTGAGGCTGAAACCAATCAACACCGTGCTGGTCAGCTGATTAATTTCTCAGATGTTTCTCCCTAAAATAGGAGAAATAAATGCGCCCGTAGATAAGAATAACTGAGCTATGCTAGCCACAAGGTAATGTATATTAGAGAAGTTTCTAAAATACAGTAAAATACAGATCTATAATTCTACAAAAGACACATGAAGAGAGATTACAAGGGTTTTTTAAAAAACTGGAGAAAAATCTCTATTTAATCTCATTGTTGTCTAGGAGAACTGAGATGCTAAAGAGATGCCATTTGTGATTTGTCAACACTGGTAAGTTGGTTTTGCTGGAGAACAGCGTGTTTATATTAGTGCACTAACACTAAGCACTAAAGCACAATCCAGTCTTAAAGTGCATGAAAATTCATTATAGTGTAAACTGGTGTTTTTGCCAGGGATAGCTATTGACACACACCAGAATTATATAATTCACTTAAAACTGTTGATAAATAAACATATAAATCACTATGGGAAGAACACATGATCAGATTGTATTTAACAACATATACTGTGGACGTTGTTTCTGTTCTTTAAACACCATTAGAAGTGAGCTGAACTTTTACTGGCTTTCCTTCTACGCCCTGCAGCTTCTTAAGTTCACTTTGATTTCCACACTTTCACTCACCTGTTTGTTAACTGAGAGTTTGGTGAAATTGTCTGAAAGCTGCTACAGCAAAGCAGGAAACCTCATTGAACAGGGTGAAATCAGCACTGCCTGAAGCCGCTGAACAAAATGGGTCATTTCACACACACATTCTCTCCGTCTGAAGAATCGTATCAGGATTGCTTATTTCTGAGAAGTCATGACAAGCAACCCGCCCGCAGGCCAATAGACTTTATAGATTCACTGTTGGTGATGGACTGCCGACAGTGGACGCCAAACCAACTTTAATATTTTCCACTATTGCTCTGTTTCATGGCTAAGGAAATGAGGTGTTTTAAATGTATAGTTTTGTACAATTGCTTGGTGGGATTTTCAAAAGAGCTTGCCTGTGTCTGATTGATACAATTGAAGATATTAAACATCTGAACCAAGGCTGCATATGAATGCAGAAATCTTAGGCACTCACTTGTGAAGAATAAACATTTAAGGCAAACGTCTTTGTGAATGTGCGTAGAGGTTAAAAAATGTGTGTTTGATGTGTTTTGCACTTGCAACCATGAGCAGATGTCTTAAAACATGTATTCACGCACTTAAAATGATATTTTTGATTAATTAAGCACTTTCTCCTTGAGTGAACATGCATGTTCTCACATGTTTCAGTAGCTCCATATGAAGGTGACATGGAAGACTGTGGGGGGGGCGCCATGGAAGCGCTGCTTGACACCGCAGGAAAGCGGTATGGAATTATTTCCATATGACTTGGCCTGTCGTGCTGGCAGATGCTGATTTTCACACATCAAAAATTAAAAGAGGTGGAGCATGAATATGTCAGAGACACATAATTCTTAGCATAAGGCTTAATTATTGTATTACAGATGTTATATATTATATTTGCTGGCAGAGACACAGTGGACATTTTATCACTGTATGAAAGTGATTAATCAAAACACACAAAAATGTAAGTAAACAGAAATATTGAATAAATTATTGCAACAGATCAATTTCCCATTAATACTTTTGTCTCCCTATATAAAAAACTGTCTATCAATTCCGGCATGCAAATATGTATTTATCATTTGTATTGGTAAAACATTTTGGGTAACACATTTATGGTAACACTTTAGAATACTGTGTCTTGATTGGTTGTAATGCAGAAACTAATGCAGAACAAATGGTTAGTTTTACATTAACACTGTAGTCACTATTGATACCTAATAAGGAAGAATGATTAATCAGTAGGTAATAGCATACTAATGTTTGGGGTAAATAACCATTAGCTACTTATTAAATATTAAATTTTCTTTATTAACTATAAAATGCTGTATGCCTCCTGTAGAGCTATAACTGAACTACATTAACTGAGGCGTATTTAAAATAACTAAGAATTAACCACTCATTAATAGTCACATACAATTATGCCAATAAATGGATTTTTGTATGACCCCTTTTTGAAGTCAGTTGATTTCAAAAAGTCACATTTGGTACCATTAGGTCTAGTTCTTTTTGAAACCCTTCATAATAAATAAGGTAAATTAGTCTTTTGAAATTGTTGGTTTTTAAGCAGTAAGTAAAGTAGGCCCTTGTTTTGAAGCAGTGCTAAAAGCAGGAATATTAACTCATTCTCAGCCTCATTTCTCAGTGGGAGGAGGACTTCAGTAGATGAAAGTTTCCCCAGTCTCACTTTGAATTAGAATCACTCTTTGAAGCGATTTATGTTTGTGTTTGTGATGGAAAGCACATCATCAAAATGCAAACACCAATTCAGATGAAATCCCAATGGAATAGCTGTCTTCCTTTGTCCTACAAACTAGCCTTTTTAACCTGTTTGTTCATATAGGATATCAATGACTTTGAACATGCTAGTGCGTGTGAAAACACAAGTTATTGATTTCAGGGCACTTCACATTTGGACACCGGTTAACCTCAGCTATTGTTCCTCTAGTTTTGGTCCATATCACAGAACTGAAGTTACCAAGAGTGTTATTTACTTTGTTTCTCTAATAAAAATGTGCCTTGAGTGAACCAAATATCTCTTCACCACACTTTGAACTTACCAAACAAAAGGAATGTTTGGACATTTTTGATTTTAATTAAATGGATTTTAGTATTTGTGGAGCATGTTAATTTAATTCAGATCTATTTAGTGTTACTTCTATTCATGTGAGCTTGTAAAAGTATGTTTAGCTTTGCATCATAAAAATGAAAAGAAATGGTTCAAAATCAAGGCAGCGTGAGCTCTCTGAACAATTGTCCTCAGAATGTTTTATGTAGCCAGCATGATTTTGTTTGTTCGTTAAATGCTGAAGGTCTCCCTCAGCCGGCCTTTACAGAGCTCTAGTTCAGCAAATGTTCAATTAGCATTCAAGGAAACTGGTTTGTCATTATTTGTCCTTATTATGCACAGTGTACCTCTATAGATGAGAACGTCTCGCAAGGCTGTTTGCCTGCAAATGGAAAGAACATCTTGTGATAAATGTTTCATTTAAAATTTTTCCATGCATATAGATCCTCATAACACATAAACATCAATATTAACAAGCACATCATTACATCACCATATGACATGAAACTAACAATGATGACAAAAACAACATTAACATGTATAAAGCAAATGATAATCCTATTAAAGAACTGATGACATGACAAAGCAAACTGTTTTGTGTCAGTTTTTGAATGTTTAATTTAAGTAATGCATCTTTAAACAAGAGCCTCACTGAGCATCAATTGATGCATATATTCTCATGCTCCTAAATCAATTCTTAAATCAGTTCTGATTGGTGGGCCACAGGTCAGCTCTGAGGTCACAGACAGAGCTAAATCTATATATATTCTAAATGCAAATAATAGCAAATAATCTAACCATATAATTATGTATAGTTATCAAAGCAAATATCAACTTATAGAGGTGGAGAAAATGCCAAGAACAAGAAACTGCCATAACTAACCATAAACTTGAAATCAAAATGAACTATGATTATTTTTGTATCTTCCTGTCATGTTAATAATTTTACATATTGTTGTGCCTCTATAAACATGGTAATATTAATAAGTTCAGTGTTTTAGGGACATTTTGGTTTATATCTGTATGATAAATGTACGGTATTGTGTTGCCATCTGACATCCGATGTAAAATCCTGAAACAAAAACAACACTACCTATAGTTGTGTATTTGCCTCATCTCATTTCTAATGGGCACAAGTTGTGTAACCTGACATTATAAGGAAATTACTGTTGCCATGAGTAGAAGTGATCCGGCTCAGCCTCCCACAGTCGGCGCGTCCACTGTGATTACAGAACACCCTGTTATCAAACCATGTGCTCATAACAGCCCACTCACTGCTTAGATTTCATAACAATGCCCTCAGACTGAATATGTGTACACTATTCCAGCCTTTATGTGCTGTGTATGGCTTTGTGTCCCTCTCTTTTGCTCTCTCACTCTCTCTTGCTCTCTCTCTCTCTCTCTCTCTCTCTCTTGGGTTAGGCATTCACAAATGCCCTTTCACCCTGTGCTGTGTGTCCCTGTGCACTTTTCCACACCGGTCACTCAGCTGGACCCCCACAGCTCACATCTGTCCACACGTACTAACACACATAAACAAACACATGCCAGTTTGACTCACATCTTCGCTCTGTGTGTCAGTGTGTGTATCTCTTATCACCCTGTTCCTTTGTGGCTCGGTGGTACATCTTCCTGTGCAGGATGAGGGATAATTGAACCACAGACCTTCCCCTGTGTCCTTCCTCTTTCCTCTTGGTTTCACCCTGCTGCTAAACTACTGGCTAGCAGGACATGTGCAATCTCAAGAGAACACAATAATACAATGTGTGATAGGAAGACTTTAATAGCATTAAATGTTTATATTTTTGCTTATATTGTTAGTGAGCAGCTTTCACCTAAAAGCAAAAACAACTGAAGGTTATGGATATAATCAGTATATGAAATTCCAACTGTTGGTGTTTTGTTGAAATTTGAAAAGACTACATGAAACATATAGACGGTATATAAACATAACTATGCATTAAAACATTGAAATAATGACCGTAAAACTGACTGAACATGAATTTTCACAATGCTACTATGGTACAGTGCTGTGTCAGACAATAATACATTTTAACATATAATACTGAATTAACATGGAATTTTTTAAAACATGGTATTTACATGGTATTCCAAAGTATTTCTTAGATTACAATGTTTTTGCCATGGTTTTTGATTTGTCCTTGGTAAATGTCCAAAACAACATGGTGTTGCCATGGTGCTATGTCCAAAAATCATGGTAAATCAACAGTGTATATATATATATATATATATATATATATATATTTTTTATGTATATCAAACGGTAAATGCTTAAAGCACAAGAACCTTCAGAACAATCTGCAAAACTGGCAACACAAACATTTATGAAAAAACACCTTAACAAGCATCATTGTAATAAATGTTATGATGGACAAGGTATCCTGTCAGCTTCATCATTGTGCACGAACAATTACAGCTATACATTCAGGCTTTATCTCACTAATGTGGGAACATCCTTGTCTAACACAGGCTAAACAGCTTTACTCAAACATGCATCTGATATAAGAGGAAATGTTGGGAGGGAAGATTTGGGGTTTAATTGCATCCAGCCGCAGCTTTAGAAAAACTGTGTGTGCTTATGGCCTGAGATAAAAGCCAGGCTTATAACTGAGCCCATCCCTCACATCCCAATTCCTCTGTGCTGTGAGATAAACAGGTTTTTCCCTCTTTCAAAATTGTGACGCATGGCAGAGTATGTTTCAGTAAGCGGCCAAAATTAAGAACATCCAATGATTTAAGCAATGGGTGGATTTGTTCAGCTGTTGGTGTAATTACTGACATTATATTCTATTTAAAAACTTCTCGCATGCTTCTCAGGAGAATTCGTTTAAACTGTTATTCAAATTTGTAGGCAATTGTGTCCGACTGCACTTATCTGTGGTGTCATATCCCACATTTAAGATGAAGTCTTATCTTGAATGGTGGAGTTTTGTTATAGAATTCATAGTATGGGTCAACATCCCCTGAAGGGTGACAAAAACCATATGTGCCTCAATATCATATTTTGAAAACAGTCGTGTATAGTTTCCTCATATCTTCCCTCAGCTCCAAATGTAAGTGTGAAGTTTCAATTCTTGGTCAGACAAACTAATAAATATACATTAAAGAGCTTTTGAAGTGATTTACTTTAACATTTCGCCCCCTAAAGAAATCCATTTAATCCCCCTTTCAAACACACACACAATCAGTCTATGTAATCAGATAACCACACTGTGCACACTGGTGCCCGCCCAGCTGAAAATTCTCTATGGCTGACAGGAACTGCAATGTATTTGGTTTCAGACAGGAGATAGAAAACCCATTTCCAGTCAGTTATCAGAATATACAATTGGCCACAACATACACACACACACACACACACACATTTTATTGCATTATTGGTCACCAACATTACCCAGCATTAGTTAACCAGCTTTTTAGAAAGACTAATGATGGTTGACCATCAACTTTAGGCTTGTGCACAACATTGCTGCATTGGTCCATAGTTAGGCCAGCACCTGACCATCATAAATCAGCTTGGACCAGCATTAAAATCCTTGCTGGTCTAAGCCAGTCTTTTCAGCAGGATCACACAAGCGGCTTTAAAACAAACTTCCTTAATCACAAAACGCTTGTCAACACAAGGCTGTGTAACCAAGCACACAAATGAGTAATGGTACAACAACCTAGCAGTGGTGATAATGAGTCTTAACACTTGGGTGTGATTACAATTTAGTTTTGATGGCACACGCTACTCCTGCCAGTGCTACTCCAACAGCTGTAAGGTCCCACAATGCATTACAACAGTGCCCCCTGTCATTGCCAAGGCAACACTCTGAGACTCCACCCAACAGCATCTAATTCAAACCTGCTTCGTTCAGTCTTTACATAAGGATCATGAACTTACACGCTCCCCCTCACCGGATCTCAATGAACGCAGCATAGGCGCCCGACAACAGCAGCTGCAGTCGTTGCCCCACGATCAGTTTCATCATCGCCACTTCTCATGCACAGACATAAATATTCATTTGATCCCTCTCCCTCCAGTTTCTGTAAATCATTCTGTGTTATGTCTAAGAATTAGAGCTGCATCTTATATTTATCACAAATGGCATTTAATGAGGTTATATTAGCCCTTATCATCCTTTATGGCCTTCAAAGCAGTAAAAATATTCTGTGGGCTTCCATCATTATTGTGTCTATGTATTATTTACACAGTCACACAATACCGGGCTATTCACAGGAGCACTTTGCATGTTCAAAGAGCTTTCAGGGAGTGAAAGAGTATCCAGCCTCTGTTGTGCTTCTGAGGCTGCTAAATACTCCACTGTTTCTCCAACCAGGCTGTGAAGGTCTTCCCATGGCTGATCTTGTGGGAATGAGGGTGTGTTTTCCAGTATATTCCTGTTAGGAATACACTTTCTCTGCAACAATATGTTCAGAGGTGGTGAGACAGATTCAGGGCTCTGTCAGTTAAAAGCTGGGGTGTTAATGATGGACTAACAGATGGTTGCCAAACTCAGAACCAAATTGTACGCTTTTTTTAATTGGGATTGTGGTGCCCGATGGAGTGTGAATTGCTCTTCGCTAGGGAAATAAAGAACTGGTGGGTTGAGATGTGTATGTACACTGCCCGTTTACTGGTTGTAATTGTACAACCACAGAGAGATTCACAGCAATTTAGTTTGAATTTAAATGACCATGTAGGAGATCGACTTGCAAATGTTTTAAACATTTTCTTGGTTTAAACAATGAAAAACAAAAATTCTAAAAAACGATAAGAACTTAAATCATATATTTATCCATCCATCTTTTAAATCTGTTTGTCTTTTGCAGGGTTACAGGGTACTGGAGGCTACTCCAGCACCTCAGGCTAAAGGCAGGAAGCACACTGGAAAGATGGCCAGTCCGTCACAGGGCTCACAGACACACAAACCTAAGGGCAATTTTTAGTACTCCAGTTCAGTGCCTGGTGAGAACCCACACTGTCACTGAAAGAACCAGGAACCTTCTTGCTGTGAGGCAACAGAGCTACTCACTAAACCAGAACTAAATGAAGCCCAGACCACAACCCTAACATAAGGAAAAACATTTAGTCCCCATCTAAGCTTCGGGTGATATATACGAGGTCTAGTCTTTGTATTAGCTACAACAATGAGACGTTTAATGTTATCCCATCAAAGACCATTTTAGCAGGACACTATTCATAACTCAGTAGTGCTTTCAGAAAATAGATCACAGTCCCCCCACCCAAACCTCTTTGAAAACGTCATTCAAAAGGTCAATTTATCAATTACATTTGAATTGGCATAAATGTCTGTTATATTGCAACAGGCTTTAATTGAATTGTGTTTGTTTTTATTGTACTTTATCTTCCACTTAATATGCTCTAACAAGCTTTCAAATTTAATCACGCCGTTGATTTAATTTAGTGCATGCGCTCGCCTGTCCATGCGTATCTTCAAGCGCAATAAGTCACAGTGCAGTGACGTATTAGCAGCCGACACTCAGGAGCACTCACAATTACTCACCGCAGCTGAACGCGTCATTAGCGTTTAAGATGATTTTTGAAATGCATGTACGCAATAAATCAGCACGCGTCCTGTGGCGTTTCCTGGGCAGTGTGTGATTGTGATTGTGGGGTGAGGTGTGGAGGTAACAGCAATCAGAAGCCCGTAGACAATTGCGCATCATTCCCACACCACAGGGCTTCTGCCTGCATTTGCTGCGAGACTCCAGAAGTCTGTCACAGGCACCTGTGTTTGAGCCCTAGATCCACGTATGTACAAACACTTACACACACCTCCTCGCACAGGCTGGCCTTGTGAGAGCTTGTTAAGTGTACTGGGCTGAATAGTTGAGAGAGCCCCCCATATTAAAACTTCAGCTGGCCCCTTACTGCACCAGGCGTTCTGTCCTCATCTGCAGGCCAGCCAGATACCCTATAAATGCACACACACATACACACACACATAGAGTTCTGTATGGCTACTAACCCATGTGCACATTCACAGTTGTGTTTTATACACACACAGAATACTCAATCAAACTCAGTGAAAACATGCAATCCACACACACAATTGGACCACTGTCTTATTCAGGACTGGTTGCATTTTTATAAAGATACTGGAAGCGAATGACTTTCTGCATTCTGCAGACGTTTCAGCACTAAATCTAAAGCAGTATGGTAAAAGCAATACATTCTTTATATAGCAATGCTCTCACTAGCTGCGTGCAGCAAACATACAGCATACAGAAAAACCGCTGTAGTCTGATTCATAAAAGAGAGATTCATAGAAGCAGATTCTTTCTCTGTCTGGAAGTCATGAGTTAGAATTTGAATTAGTCAAAAGACTCAGACCCAAAGCAATGATGAATGGTTCATATGAATAGTTTTTGAATTTGGATTTGGGTTTGGAAGCTTCCTCAAAAGTACTAAAAGAATGTAATCTGAAAATATAATCTGAATCTGAAACTGGATTTGTTAAGTGAAATTGGAACTGTAATCAGAATTTTTAATTTGTTTAGGATTCCCATTCTTTACTGATGAATGTACACACCCAATCAAGAGTTTTCAGTGAAATCTCGGGGATGTGTAAAGAAGTGTGAAAAGATTCCACAAGCCGAATGCATTCTGTGGTCTAATGAGAAATGACATCCAGGGTTTTAATCCGTCATATTGGATTTTATACACGCGTAAATGCTTCCGGATATGCTAAACTTCATTCACATAGAAACTGTTTATTTATTCAGTGTAAATGAATCTTCTCTCCCTTTTCTCCCAGTGCTGTGTGTGTGTATGGGGGGAGTGTTTCTAACGTTCACTTGAAGCTCCAGTTCGCCAGTTCTTTAAATGTGACACATCCCTCATCCGCTTGGACTAGCTCACCTTTGCTACATTTTCATGCAGCATAAAAATAATCTCACTCGTCTTATGAATCAGAATCTGTTACACACTTTTCTCTCAGTATTTGACCTTTGAATGCTCTTCTCTGTGTATTATCGTCCCCACTGCTTTTCTTCAACCCATCTCACTGTGTGTTTGTCTTTATGGCAGATCCTGTATCTCATATTCCACATAGTCTTATCTGTAGTGGTCCAGTGGCTTGTAAAATGGCATGTGGAGAGTTTGTAAAGCATTTTCTCAGGAGCTAGAGTGACGGATTGAGCTGAGAGGAGACAGCATTGAGCGTTAAACCAGGCAGAGCAACCTGGTGTTTTTTGTAAGCAGCTACTGCAGCTGTCCGGGGAGAATGTGTGTGTGTATGCATGTGATATATGATATATTCATATGTCTGGATTACACTATCGCCAGAGTTTTGTTCCTCTGAGTTCAGGTCCACTGGTTTCATACTGATAACTTGATATTGATCTGCTAAGGTCATGGTTACATGACTGTAGTGTGCACTGGTGCTGCACAATTATGATACAGTCTAATGAAAACAGGGTGCAAGAAAACAGGCACTGATCTGGTGACAGCTATATCACAAACAAGGATAATGGGATATAATAAAAAATATTCTATATTTGTATCTATATGGACAATCAAGCACATTTTGTGCCTGTGTGCTCAGATTGATTTTTATGTTTCATAATTTCCAGGAGAACATTTTTTTGTTTCTGTCTGTAATAGATAATTAGGGTAGGGAATTGAGAACCATTATTTCTAATATGATTACATATATATTTTTGTGTATATATATATATATATATATATATACACACACACACACATATTATTCCAGTATATATATATTTATATATATACAGGAAACAAATGGTTTTCATGTATAGTAACTGGTTTCGAGCATCTGCATATTTCTGCTAACACCAACACAATCCCATAATAAAATATTCAAATAGCGTTGACTACGTCACCAGGGCTGACATCAGATGCCCCAAAGAAAAATGTTGCATGGGGCCCTGTAAGGATTGGGGCTCACTTGTTTATGGTATAGCTCACTGATTGGCTCAGGGGAAACCATGTAGCTATACCGCAAATAAAGATTGTAAAAACCGCTAAAACACCCAAAGCTTTTGAATGTATGAATAGATGTTTATGTCACGTGCACAATGCACGCATTACACGCCCTCGTACCCGCCGGGCGATTTCCACTTAACCCCAGAGTGACCCATGATGAATTATTTAGACCAGAGCAATTATGACAGGCCCTCTGATGACAAGCTGCTCTCTGAAACCTATGATAAGTGGTGTGACTTATGGCCACTTTACAATCATGTTGATGCTGTATGAAAAGGTTATCTGGATAGATGTGCTTTCTAGATGGAAATGTTAATCGGGCCCCTAAGGGAGAGGTGGCGGAGGGGCCACTGTGGGAGGTTCGACCACCCTCCCTGGGACCCAGAACTGACCCTTTAAACAGCTGACGGGCAGAGCTTACTAATGGCGAAATGGACCATCAGTGGTTTAAAAACCTTTGAAATGACAGGCCCGGGTCAGGCGCATGGTGGGAGGGGTTGATTGGTGACTCTGTTTGCGTAGCATGTGTGCGGACACAATTAAAGTGATGTCAAGTGGTCACCGTTAAGTGTTGTGGGCTCCAGCATCTCCAGTGAGGTTGTGAGATGTTACCAGGGTGGTTTTCTCTGCATTTAGAAGTTGCACTGCTTAATAGGCTCAGATGACCCCGATTTATTCCTTCTTGGAAAAGTGATCAAATGGAATTACATTGTTTGGATGAATAAAATTATCTTTAAAAAACAAAAGGGATTTGATATTCTTTCTGGTGGATGGCCTGTCACCTCAGAACACTGTCTGTGAACCTGATGTCTTGGGTTTATGGTTTTGTCCGCTTATAGAGATATAAAACAATACCTTCTTGGCCCTAGTGTCAAAACAAGACAAAACATTACCTCAGTATGTTGTAATGCCAACTGCTTGCACATATTACATTTATTTATACACACACACACACACATCTGTGTGAACACACACACGTACGCACGCTGAGCAGAAGTGCCAGTGGAGCTTAGATTAGCTTAAAGCAGTAAAGTGCCTCTCTGCTCCTAATGGGCTATAAATCAGTGTAGTCGCAAGCCTGTTTACTGCAGCAGTGTCCTGCTCCTTCACTTTACAACCCGTGATGGAAAAACCATTTAAATAAACACAAGACCCATTACATCTGAATCACTGCCACCTCAGCACAGGGAGTCACAAGCAGCACAAGCCAGCACAGAGTGCCAGGACTGTAACCACTCACTCCTGTATATTATTATTCGGATTGAATTTGAGCCTCAGACGATCCTGAGATGGAGCAGTCAAGCATTCATATTAATGCCTGGTTAATTTGATTCCAAAATTGCAGGAGACGTTTGAATCAGTATTTACTTTTATTAGTTTAACAGTTTGATGGAAAAACTTAATGTATTAGATGCATGTTTATAATTCTTTACATAACACTGAGACAGTTTACCCAAAAATTTAAATTCTCACATTGTTTACTCATCCTTGTGTTGTTTGAACTCCATATTATTGCTCTTAGGATTTACTGTACTGTAGTGAATAGGTTATATGAACTTTTTTAATAATATATAATGTTCTGGATAACATTTCATTTTGCATTTCACTGAGGAAAGAAAATAACGTGGGTTGTATGACAGGTAAGGTAAATAAATGATGACAGTATACTGAATGCTAGTGTGTCATGTTGTGTTGCTTGGAAACCATAAACAGCTTAAGCTAATGAACAGCGTAAATTGAAAGAAGAATTATAAATGCATGTAGCTATTTATTACCAATTATCATCTGTTATCTTAGGTCAAATCAGTTGCACACAGCCTCTTGTCTCTTATTGCTTATTTAAAGAATTAAAGAAGTTCAGTTTTTGTCCAATAACTCAACTTCCTAATGTAATGATAAATTGGAAAACCCACACACATACATTTTGTGTGCCATTAACACATCCAGTGTGCAAACAAAATAAATAAATAAAAATGTTACTACATGAATATACATTTATGAAAGAGGGAAAAATGCATCTAAAAATCAACTCTGGTGCACTCACACCACAAACAACTGAGGTAATCACTATATAGGGGAAACTTTGCCCAGGCATGTTCCATATCTTGTGCACAGCAGGAGAATGCTTTGACAATCTGACACTTTTAAATCCAGGCATCATTTGTATTAATACAAGACAGTGTAATTTCTGTCTCTCTCTCTCTCTCTCTCTTTCTCTCTCTCTCTCTTTGCATTAACAAGCTGTTTTAGAACTAAATGTGATAAAATTCTTCACAAAAACTTTTTTCCACCTTGTTACATTTCATACTGAATGTCACTAATTGTTTTGCACCGCCAGTATAGAAATATTGAATGTTTCTTGGCAAAATGGTCCCTTCTAATATATGCTCTGTGAGTTTCCTCTCCTTGGCTGGTCTAATTAGCGCCAGTGGAGGTGTTGTCAGCCCACCTCCATTTCTGCACATTGCAACAGCTGTTTTAATTCCAGCGAGAGTGATGCTAAATTTCATTAAGACCCAAAGCCCCCTTATTGCATGCCGACAGATGCAGGAAATGCAGCGGATTCTCACAGAAGTGAGTGACGCTTCTGTCAGCCCTCCCCTGCATCTTGCGTAATTTTTCATTAATGCTCCCAGCATGCAAGATGAGGTTTCTGTAAATTTCACAACTCCAGAGTGACAGGAGGAGAACTTTGGAGAAAAGGTCAACGATGACCAGCAGAATGATACATGCAGGGTCCCGCTTTAGGAAGGCTGACAGATTCCGGTGCTCAGGGGGGAGATGGACTCATGTTATGCCAGACATGGATGTGCAGGTAATTAAGATTGTGCTGGAGTCCTGTCATTGACATTACCCAGTGCTGTATCTTATGTCCATTATTCCTAGTAAAGCTCATTAAGGAGAGCATAGGACTCTGCTTCTTATCACTGCGTTTCAATTTCTATGTATGGAACCAGAGCAAGATAATTAACTCGGACCTTCCATCTTTCAGCAGGAAATATGGACGGATATAAAAGGAAGCTGGTCCATAGAACTGTCACATAATGAGTCGCTGTGGCAGTTATATACATGAACGTATAGTTCATGATGTTCCATTTTTAATAATGACTGTCCAACCCTTTCAAAAAGACAGGCATACATTTCTATGGTTTAGGTTGGTTTATGCTGGTTTGGTGCTGGTGGACTCGGACAGACAGTCTTTTTGGTAAAGTCATAATGGCAGTCTTGCTGGTTAAGCTAGTTTAGGAACCAGGTTGTGGACGCCAGCATCTGCATCTACATTTATGCCTTTGGCAGACGCTTTTATCCAAAGCGACTTACATTGCATTACACTATACATTGTTTCTGAGTATGTGCAATCCCTGGGATCAAACCCATGACCTCGGCGTTGTTAACGCCATGCTCTAACCACTGAGCTACAGGAAAGCATCTGAAACATTACATGTACACCAACAAGAAAAACATAATGTGATAGAACACAAGGTCTCACCACATGTTCTGCAAAACTAAAAAAGTGAGTTTATGGAAAGGAGTGGGCAAAATGCCCAATAAAGGATAATTTATGCTGATGTATTTGGTACAGGGCTCTGCACAAAGATGCCCTGTTCTGGGGTTGCCCATAAATTGGGGGTCTATGAATGGCTAGCTGTGCAAAACGATTGGAGATCTTGCTTCTTGCATTGCTTCTCCAGAGGGCAGAGTCTGAAAGTTATTCCCCTGTTAACCCAGCTGATTTGTGGGACGCTAATAGCCGGCGGGTTTTTTCCAGCCGTGGCGTCTCCTGAAGGGAATATCATGCCACTTTATCACATCATTCCCACAGATGCTGGAAACTCAAGGCCTGTGTGTTGGATAAGGGCTGTTCTGCTTCCATCCACGCTGGGTTAGATTAGACATACTGTCATCATTCTGCCAACACTGAGACATAGTGGATCCTGCAGATAAGCAGGGATGGTCATCACAGTATTCAAAGTGAGAGACAAGGAGGTTAGCCTTGAAGAATCGTGGTAAGGGGAATCTGAAAGATTTTTTTCCACTAAGGGTCTCTGTCTGGAAAGTGGGACTCTGGAACAATGGGTATTGAGACCACATCAGGTAGAAGTTTTAGTGCATTTAAATATTTATTGGTGGGAAAGTGCCTTGACTAAGCACCTCCAATTAGCACCGGCCGGTGGGTCTGCAGCACAGTGGGACCCTCTGAATGTTTCATTACAGACTGATGCATTCACAAGGGTTAGTGTTGGTCATTACCAGTTTTAAACGGCTCACGGTGACCACAACAGAGGCTGGGCCTCAAAGGAGAGCTGCTAAAGCACACTTCTGCTGAAGCACGCTCATCAATACCACATCTGCAGAATGGCCAATGTTCACCTCCTGATGAATGCATCTTTGTTGAACGTCAGACCATTTGAAAAGATGTGTCTGAGTAATGAATGCCACAGTGATTTATTTAATAATGACTTAATGATGACTTAATGATCCCAGACTTAATGATGTTTAAGAAGGATTTACAAGTTCCAGAACTGAACTGTATTTAATGCATTTGGACTTTTCACCATGCTAACAAATGCAGGCACCTACACGTCAGCGTTCGGTATCTCATCATCCCGCGCAGTGGCTGCCGAGACCATTACGCCTGACACAAAGATATTTTTTGCCATATGTTTTGACATTTTCTCGGGAATGATAAAAAATGAATGATGACCTCAATAGTCTTTTACATCTGCTTGAAGATCAATACGATATGGGCGAGTAGGTTGGGGGGTCTCCAGAGGTTGGTGAAAGGAATGGGGGTGCACTTGCTGTATGAGAGATGCTGGGTTCTCTAAGTACCATATTTAATTGGAGGCCCACACCAGGGCTGGCAGATGGGGTGCTGAGCAGGGCTGTCAGTACAGAGCGGTGCAGCAAGGCGGCAGCAACACTGGAGCTCCTCGCCCGGGAATCCCATACATTATTGATCGCTTCTGAGATAAAAGAGGATGCTATGCCGTGCACCCTGCTTCTCGAAGAGGAAAATGAAATAGGGAGACACGGTGAGGAAGTGAGAGATGCCCTGGCCTCCAGCACAGTGTTGAGGAAGAAACGCAAAACCTTGAGAGTTTGATTCTTTTCCTTTAACAGTGTTAGAGTATCAAAGTTCTTGTAGTATTCATTATTCATACGTAGACTCATCAGAAACTGGTTTCTTTGAAAATACTGCATCTTGTTAGTGGCTCTTGCGCATAGGACAAGAGCATAATAATTCCCAGAGGACATTCTTAGGCATAATAAAAAAATCATGAATATTGTGATATTGAATAACAAAATATGAGGTGCAAACATCAGTACCTAATACGGTCCTTGGTAACTAATGCGCGTGTGTACGCCAACTGTCACCCCATACCCATAACAGTCCATAAAATTTAAATATTAATTTAGGTCAAATTGACCTTATAGCCAGGGCAACCAGGGCAAATGGCACAAAACCTTCTCCCCTCCCTGGAGGAGTGTGAACGGTGATCTTTGGCATGGATAAAGTCTCAGTCACAACACCGATGTGATGGAGAGACAATGGTGCCCTGCTACAGGACAGTGTGAATGCCCGGCCTTTGCTGCTGTTCCCCAGGACTCAGGGGGCCTCCACATCCGCAAGCCCATGGAAGCAGCAGATGTCAGGGCTGCTGTGCCGCAGCACCCCCCGCACCTGCCCTGGGGCTGTGTGCAGAGCGAGCAGTGTGTATAGGACATTGGGACAGATGGCAGGGGGTAAGGGTTGGGCTTAACAGAGGATGCGTACGATCCGCAGTGCCAACACTGTATTCATAGGCATGTGTGACATGTGGATTAACTCTGTGGATTGAAGCCCATAAATGTGCCCTTTAATGGTGATGGATTTTATACCTCCTGAATGTTAATGTGAAACTGCACACAGCTGACTGTTACAGGCATGTTTCTGTTTATAATATCTGAAGAGAGCTGTTTGCACTGTTAAAATAGCTTATATTAAACACAATGAGCTGGGAAACTAGTCACTGTGTACCAGTCCAAAACATAGCATACAACATTTTTCCACATACATGTCAGGAGAGATATGTCCCCAGTTGTGAAAAATGTAACATCTCACCGCCCAGCATTTATAGATGACAAAGTGCCTCTCACAGACAAAGCCCAAGATGAAAGCTACAGTATATGAAATAAGCGCTGTCTGGGATGATAGCGCCATCTAGTGTTCAGTTGATGTATGACGTCAAGACAAGCCTCAATGTTACCCCAAATGTTGAAAAGAGTGTCTGTCAGAGGCGATTGTCCACCTCCCGAAATGTAGGCCATGGTGTCTGTAAGAGACTAAAAATGACAGAAAACAATATCCTTACGCAAGCAGGAATGAAAAGAGTGATGATTAGTGAGTTCAAAAGAATAAACAAAACACTGCAGACTGCAGACAACACTTTACCTCAGCCCTCCAGGTACACGTTTAAATTAAGATTTCATATGTATGGCACACAATGAACGAACACACAATGGCATTGCCATTGATAGTTTATGCTTTGCCGTGTCACCAACATAATAAGCACATCACAGTTTAAATATTCACATTCTACGTGTATGACAAAGGTACGAGACAATTGGTAAAGAGGGAGCGCAAAACCACGGTATTGTATTTTAATTCACCAGTTCGCATAGAGAAAACTCAAGAGATGTGAAAATGGTCTTTTATTCCCCTGAACATATTAGTTTTTATGTTGCCTGTTGCTGTTTCTTTGGCATCTATAGCCTGTTTGTTTGTTTGTTTATTTGTTTGTTTTTGTTTATTACAGTACAGTACAAAACCTGTATTAAAAATCCTCTTAATTCTTTATTCAATTCAGCATAAACTGTTTAACGCACTCTCTAAGTCTTGAGTTTTTAGTTTGGGTCTTTGAATGTCAGTTTACACTTTTAAGTTTAAAAATCACATGTAAAAAATCAATTTTTAATTTACACTGTTAAAGTCATTCTGATAGCACAGCTGGACAGCTGTCCTTCTAGAACTTCAGCACCATGGACAGATCTGACCAAACAAAAACAGGTTTGACAAATCTTGCAAGAAATACTTATTGCATTGTATATGATTGGCTCAAAAACATGTTTTTCATACTTTCAGGGGCCCCTTGGAATAATTGTAAGGAAACATTGAAGCCTATGTGACAAATGTCTTTCTCTCATTATAAATTGTTATAAAGCAGCGAATGCTTTTAAATTGCTTGCGTAACCATGGAAATAACACTTCTTGACTGGAGAAAGTATAGTGTGTGTTAACAGGAACATAACCTGTCATATGAAAACATCTACTTTTCTAAGCATACCTAACCACAAAACGTATCCCAAGGTTAGCCATAATGAGCTCTCACAGAACTAGCTCAGGAATTTTAACACAAATGCAATTTCCATCATTCAGACCCTCATTACAGATGCGCAGCCTTGAACGTGGCTGTGAAGTTGCAACACTGTTTTTGTCACAAATGTTCGAAGAGCACTTATAGGATTTTTTATCACATCTTATTCTGTGGTTCTATAGCCAGATAAATTGAAGGTAGGGAAAGGAAACCAATCAAAGAAACCAATTATATTTGCTAAACTATTCACAGCTTGGGAAGGCTTTCATAACTCTGAATAGGTGTGACTGGCATGTCCTGTGTGTTTTATAAATGAATGCACTGAAGCTGTTAGACCTTAACGCATTAATTTGTGTTTACCTCGAGTGTTTTAGTAACCATTAAGCATGTGTTTAGGGAAGGGCTCTTACAGTGTGTGAAGAGTGCTTGACATACTGGCTGGGAAGTCAGAGAATCTTCATGATGCAAAGAAGTGAATCCACACTATTATGCACCTGACTTTAACATATTAATAAAGAAAATGATGCATGTGTGGTATTATTTCTTTGTGAAAATGATTTCCTTTTTCATCTGTTAGGAGGAACAACATTTACTGTAAATACTGTAAAGATTATGTCCTTGAATATGTAGCTCTATTCAGTCGTCAGTAATATGGCAATTAAACAGACTGAGCTTTATTTCCATTTGGTACTAGCTTGCTTGGGGAAGCAACAAACTGCTATGATTTACCCCAAGTTTTGACAAAGAATATTTTCACAAAGATTGTACTGCCATGTTGTGTTCAGATGAAATGAGACCAGGCTAAAGGCAAAATCCAAAATGATATTAAAAGGTCCAATACATCTCTCTAACTATTGATTTATAATAACCCTCATCGAAAACACATCACTAATGCACACCCAATAGAGTATCACACCCTAGTATTGAATGTCCTATTGGTGTGGCAGTTGAATGTATTGCCTCAAAAATGGTCCCAGTATTGTGCTTATTGTGCGTAAGGTTATAGGATATGTATTCAAATACACTAAAGACTGTAATTAAGCAAAAAGTGCTTTAATCAAAATCTTGTTGTTATACAAACAAATATTACGTATTGTTTTAGCATTCCGCATATATAGTATGTTTTTAAATAAAAATTTATATTTTTAAATAATCATTAAATTAGTAAAGACGTTTTGTCAACAAGGTAGTCAGCCGCGCATGCGCATGTCGCACGTTCGAGTACACGGTAAACTTGGCTGATGCAGACAGCGAGCAAGTGATGGGAAGCGCATAAAGAAACGACAGGGATCGATTACTGACAATTCGGTAGTAATCTATTTTATCTCTTTATATTAATAATCAGAAACATTCACTCAGATCCGTTTATCTTGGCGACCACCGTATCATAAACCGGCCATGAAAATGAATACGGGGTGTCATATAAATGAGTTGCAACAGTGATGTATCCTTTGCCTGTGGCGTTTTAATGTTCTGTTGCCATTGTGATTCTCACACATTAAGAATACACAAACGCGGTAAATCGTCTTTATTGACTTTGCATTTATTGGCATGTCAATGACGCATCGCCGTCATCGTTTCAGCGCCTATGGCTTGATTTAATCGCAGTAAAATTAACTGATTCTGTGCAACCTTGTTTGCATAAACGTGTGCTTACAACGATGGGTTTAGATCTTTCCAGATGAATAAAAATAGCTTGTTTTGAATGTCACGGATGAATTACGTCGCATAGTTTGATATCTATGAGTATTCTCCTAAGCATACAGTGGGTTGTTATTATCATATAACAACCATTATCATAAACACATTATAATATATTGATTTTGATATAGCTGCGTTTTGGAAATGTTAATGTGTAAAGCGCATTAATGTATATTTGCGTTTGTAATATATGTAATATATTAGAAGATAATAAAACTCGTTGGACACACAGGCCAGTTTGCACATAAACAACTGACCAGTCTGCATATGATTTATAACTAATTTTTATTGTTCTCTTTTTTAAGCATCTGTGTTCATTATTCTGATATTCCAGTTTTACCTAATGTACTATTACTCTCTCTTTTGGGTAATCAGAATATGTAGGACTTGATTAAGACTAATATCAAGACCAAATAAACGTATGTCCTGTGCTTATGTCTCTGAGAGTGTGATTCATCTGTGGGTGGTGTGGCAGTTTCAAAGCAACCTCAACTACAGTAGCATGGATGGCTATTGCTGACATGCAGCAGTTGCCATAATATCTGTGCAAGTGTTATATAAAGTATGATGTTAAATAAGTGTGAGAAAATATTGAATGAAATCATTTGTTGATATTTCAACATATGTTGCAAACTTATCCAACGCAGCATGAAAAAGCTAAAGAATAAGCAAGAATAAGCAACTTGGCTATGAAGCAGTGAGGTCACATGACAAACTAGGGCAATTAAACGTGTTTTCACATATCAGTGTCACTCACTGACTTAAGAATTACAGCTTATCAAAATTGTGAAAATGACAGTAAAAGAAAGTTAAGCATTGCTTTCGCTGTGTTTAACGATGTTTTGTGGGTTCGATCCCAGGTCTGAAAGATGGCATCCTGTTCTGAGGCGTGTGGGTCTGGTCACATGGTAGACTCTGGCTGCAATGTTTTTGGAGTGCGTTCCTATTTGCACCACTTCTACGAGGAGTGCACAGCCTCAATGAGGGATCAGCAGGAGGACTTACAGAGTCAGAGATCATCTCTGCGGTGGAATTTGGGTCTCTGGAAGGTAATAGTTGAGTGTTAAACTATAAACTTTGTTATAAAAGCATAAAAAAAATATATTATAAAATCATAAAAAAGCGATTATTTATATTCATGGTTGTTTTAAAACCAAGTTGGATTGATCAAACCTCAATTTGCCCCCACTGGTCCTTCAGACTGTTTTATTGTAACCAACCCCAGTACATTGTCTTTGCCTACAAGTGAATACCGTCAGAAGCTTATCACTGCAGCAGTAATAGCAGTTCACTTCTGGATTGCGCTCACATCAACCATAACCATATTTGGGTTCACATGACATTAAACTCATTCAAGTATGGTTCCTTAGTGTGCACATGAGTTTACAAAATTGATTTTACAATTCTCTGCTGAAAAGATCATCATAGATTATTATGAATTTCTCATGATGCTCCAGGCCATTTTATGCTGGTCATTTACTAGTTTAGAGCTGGTCTAGGTGGTGGACGAGCATAGCCATGCTGTCCTGAACCCTCCTGGAGACAAGCTCTGCTAAATCTTTAGCAAGAATATTAAACAAATCAAACTTTGTGACCAGTTAAACCTCATCCACATCAAAACCTCTAGTGTGAAAGCAATATTTATAGTGCAAGAGGATAATGAAATAAAGAAACATTATATATTGTTTTTCTACCTCTCTCTTGATCGCTCATAGGTCACGCTTGCTCTCGGTACCATGCTTCTTGTCGTGGGGCTGGTGGTCATGACGGTGGGCTATGCCATCCCCACTCGCATCGAGGCCTTCGGCGAGGGAGAACTGCTGTTTGTGGACCGGCAGGCCATGCATTACAATCACTCACTGCACCTCTGTGTGTTGGTTGGGACGGGGCTTCTCACGCTGGGCGGGATTCTGATGGCTGGTGGAATCCTGATGTCCAACTTCTCCATGCCTCCCACACCGACGAAACAAGAAGATTCCAGCCTGCAGTCATCCAGACGAGAACGGAAAGGGGGAAACAGAATCCAGAGCGCAGTGAAGAGTCCAGCAGACCCTGTGATGAAGCCTCCCAGTCCAGTTTCTAGCGATGGAGGAATGTCTCCAATTGCCAGGGATGATAAAGTTCAGAAGAGCTTGTAAAAGCTGTGTGACAGTGCCTGTTGATGAGTGCTGTCAAGAGTGCTTGGTTATTTCAATAAGTTAATGAGAGTGTTAAATTAACAAATCTATTGTTTTATTATCCAAAACAATTTATGGCATCTGTTGTTATGTGTTTGCCACACACAACTTGATTCTTGTCAAAATAGATACTGTAAAATTACAGTATGGTCCAAATGTGCTGCCACTATGAGGGATAAAAGTTTAAACTAGATTTTTACAGGTTTTAAATTATATTTTAAAAAGAGCAAATCCAAATACAGATAAATACAGGAAGATAGAAAGTAATGTGGTTAAACAAAGCATCTTTTACCTGCCCATTGTGCCACTTTTGCAGTCTAAAATGGTTAAAGAAAAGAGTTATGACTATAGGCAATGATTCAATGTAAGAACAGCAATTGGAATTCATTATGCAAACATAAGGATGATGCCATTAGTTACTGTTGTTGTAGTTAGACTGTTGGTTGTCTATGGTCAGATTATGATTGAGAAATATTCTATAAATGTTAACTTTTTCAATTTTCAAAATTTGCTGAAAAAAATTGTGAATGGATTCATAGATTAAAAGCAGCTCAAGTTTGATCTGAAATAATTACAGAAGTAATCTCTAACCAGAACGTTTGGGAAATAAAGAGTACTGCCTGCAAGCACTGTAAAAGTATTTGAAAATGGGTTATGACCATTCCCTGCAGTCTTGTGTAATAATATATACAGTCCTGCACATCTTTTCTATCATGTATTCACCGCTAATGTATAGTGTATCCGAAAATTGTTTTGTCACCAGTGTGTTTGTGCCTGTTACTCTTTCATCAGACACAGTCGTTAAGAACATGACATGTAAACAGTTGCTCTATACAACACTATGACTCTCTTAACATCTCATTATGTTTATGTATTTGGCTTTTGAAAAACAGGTACAATAAAACAATGCCGGCATAATTCTCCTTTTCAAAGAAATTTCATGTTGATCAACACCTAAATTCTTGCATTCATTAACGCTGTGAAGGAGAGTAAATCACATTCGGAGAGGTGTGATCTTACGGCAAAACAAACGTCTCTTTTCATATTGCGGAGGACTATGTAAGTAGGGTGTTTCAGTGACTGTAAATAGATGCAGGAAGCAGGCATGACTCATCCCATCCACTGTTCCCTGCATCCATAAAACCTCTCACTCTCTTTCTCTCTCTCTCTCCGTTTGTTAGATTCAATGTGAGTCATTTCGCTCATATACCAGTCAAGGCTTAGTATGTGGCTGTTAACAATTAATTAACTAGTTCTGCACGCTCGCAAAGCCATCGAGATTTCGTTCACTCCTCTGCGGCTATGCTATGCCCGTGCTTAAAAAAACAAGGAGGGGTTGCTGGGGGGATAAACGTTGTTTGTCTTCAGCTTTAGGGCATGTGCTTGTTGTTATGCGTTGGCAGCTCGTTAACACATGTTTGTTTAGAACGTTCACACCAGATGAACGCTTCTTCGCGCAGGTGGAGAGATGGTGACACATGTGCCTCGGTCTGTTACATATCACTAGCTGACACCTCATCGTACTGTAGGTGTCAGCTACCTCCACCACTGACTTTTCCAGTAACTTTCTCAAATAAAACTCAAATTCAGACATTCAAACACATACGCTCAGACATGGAGAGGCTGTGGCACTGAAACGGTCTGTTCGTTGTGAGATGGGGGTGAGGAAATGAGACCAAACTGACATGTTCCATTGCATTGACTGCGCGCTTGAAAATGAGTCACTGCTCGGAGACACTGCACACGGCAGAAATTTATCAACGTAAAATCTTGGAGCTGTTGGTGATGCGCCCGAGGTTTTATTATCCAATTAAGAGCGTATTGATGATTATTGCCGAATTATTATTACCTTTCTTTGAAGAAAGTAATATCAGTGATGATTGTGGCACGTATTATCCATTAATATAACGATTATTAGATGTAATAGCATATAGTATTAACAGCAATGTTACATTTTTCATTCACATAAATGTCCGTATTTAAATGACTGCATTTACGTTGCTTTCGAGAATGCGACCAGACGTTTTGGTGTATTTGTGTTATTTCGTGGTTTTGATGACTCACCAGGGCAGTGTATTTATCTACCTAACAAAGTCTGAACGGAGTCTGCAGATCAAGTGGCTTGGATTTGGGCTGAAGTAATTGCAGAATTACAGAACCTTTCCGCAGACGTTTCTTCTAAAATAGCTTTGAAGAAATAAACATGCTTAAGACATTTTTTTAAATGTAGGCATTTAGCAGACGCTTTTATATAAAGTGACGTACAAGGTGAGGAAAACAACCAAGCGATAAATCAGAAGGCAATAACATCAGCCGTGAATAGTTACAATTTTACCAAGATTACAACAAAAGGATTGTGCTTGGAGAATGCGGACATTGATCCTGCTACCTCTCGCATGCAAAGCGAGCGCTCTACCATCTGAGTACATATTGTAATTAACACTTATTGCAGATATAGCTTAGATAATTTGGTGGCACTCATTTAAATCTCCAAACTGTAATTGCAGATTTTTGTGTTCCGTGAAATGCAGCACAATGTGTGACATTATTGAGAACTTGGCTGTAATTTTACAGAAGTCAAAAGATTATTAACAAGAGAAACATAAGGAAAAAGTTTGACAAGTAAAAGTCTGCATTTGCTTCCATTTTGTATGTCAGTTGGGGCTGGGATGAGTTTCTTATCTCTTGGATTTAGACAGTACGTGTCACTTCCTGTGACAACAGCTCAGTTTGCTAAACTGGCCATAAAACCCACACAATGTTTAAAAAACTAAATATATTCTCAAACATTAGGCTGCAAAATAGACAATTGGATAACGGAGCATCTGACAGCTGATCACATCAAGTGATCCAATATTTCATTTGTTCACAGACTTGGGGCTTTTGGGTCCTAGTGTGCTGTGATCACCCGTGATGTGACACTGTAACTAGACACATTTTGGTAAGCAATCACTACATCTTATTCAATGTTATGCAATGATGAATGAATGCGAATGCAAATTTATCTTCCTGATAAGCATTATGACATCAACTGTCACCACACAGATAGTGAAACTACATTGCTTTTGTGTTTTTGACAGCCACATTTAAATCATCATATTGTGGGACATATTTAAATCTCATCTGTCATGAAATTAAGAGACCTTTAACACAGTAAGTTCTGTATCTTTGAAAGACCCATTATAAGATTTCACAGTCACATAACTAAACTCCTATTTGCCATCGTTGCAGTTTGTCAAACATAAAATGTTAATTGGATCGCTAAGTAAGAAATATCGCACCCAATAGAATCCACCTCCAGTCAAAATATTGGGGGAAAGCAATATTTCAAATGAGATTTTAATTTGGATAATCTTTTGAACTTTAATAGAGCCCGAGCCAGTGAGCATATTGCGATTACCACATCATTATTAAACAAAAGTGACACAAAACCATCAATTCCGAGTCCGTGACAGATAAACGCTTTCCACTGCACAAATAATATTAGTTCTGCCTACTGACGCCAGCTCTTATCTGCCTCTGGTTTATTGGGCTCACACTGCTGTCGGGTGCTGAGAGATTTGACAGAAATGTTTGCATATATGAACAGATACACACACATATATGTTGGCAGATTCTTGGAGGAAGCCCAAGGCACAGTGAAGGAGACAAGCCCGTATCTGAGGTTTAATGAAATTCCCCCTGCTCATCAAACACAGGGAGAGAGTGATTATACATGGAGAGGGACAGAGAGACGAGATGAAACATATGGTTTCCAAATATCACCATCTATATTCCATATTATTAGCATATTAATGGCTACCATAATGATGGACATGTCTTAAGGTCAGAGCGATAGCACTATATGAGGTTGTCAAATGTTGGTGAATTCAGATGTAGCTAGATTGTGGACGAGGAAAGCCACTGTTGATACCTCAGGGTGACACTGTCATTACTTGTTGTGTTTTTAATCTATGGTTAAAAATTTCAAAAATTTGAAGATTTCAAAAGTAAATGCATGTCACTTTTCCTGCTATGAAGCTTTGTCCTTATGAAAAATGCTGAGATTTTTAAATAAATATATAACGGTGCAAACATACATTTCACTGTGTGTACATGTAAGATGTACAGCAATGTACATCTTACATTTCACTGCTGGTTGTATCCTGCATATAACTATGTATGTGACAAATAAAAATCTTGAATATTGACATACAGTGGCATGTCTAAGCAGAGACTTAAACAACCATGCAAAACTATTTAACTGAAAGAAAATGTCCCTGATCAATGTTCACACACACATAACACCACTGATCATTTAGAACTATGATTTAAACTCTTATAAAAGACTGACGTCTTTTGTATTAGCTAATGTAAATGCATTTAATAGACCAAATCATCAGATACATCTCAATCCACAGAGATTATAACAAAACTATAGCACCCAACTTGATTGAATATAAAGAATCTTTTATTTCTGAATAACCAAATGACTTGAAACTCACACATTCGTTCACTCTAGGCAGAACTCAGATCATACAAATGTGACTCTGCTCTGTCTATTCATGCGCAAGAACACAAAAGAACTACACAGAACAAAAAATTATACTGGAAGAGAATTTCAAGGGCACTTTGGCTAATTCAGATGGCCAGGTTGCATAGCAACTTCATCCATTCAGTCCAACTGAGTGTCAGTTCCTAATTTCCATGAGCAATTTCAGATGATGTCATTATCTATTAACAGCTTGGACACAGGTGGCAAAATGCTCCCTTTTCAAGAACGCAAGCAGCAATTCTTAGTCTATTTTTACAACAGAGATGATGTAATGCTTTTGCCTCTCATCCCAGCCAAATGAGTGTGGTTGTTTCATGAATCATATGGCGCCACTCTGTGGTGCTGTGGTGAATTCCTTTATGTAAGTTTCTTAAACAAATGACATCATGTTTACATCGTAGGTTGAGGTGACAGATCAAAAAGAAAAGGTGGGCGAGGGAAGAAAAATAGTGCAGAAGAAAGAGCGAGATAAAATGGGAAGCTGACTGAGTAAATGTAGATGAGTAAGTGAAGTAAATAAGTGAAATGAGAGGGAGTGTTTTTAGAAGATGCTAATTGGAGGACAAACTCATACGCTAGGTCAAATATTCTGTTCCAAAAACAATCGCAATATTTACTTTAAAACCACTCTCTAAGAAAATAGCTCCACCATTAATCAGGCCTTACAAATAAGCATTGTGGTTTTAAAAAATGCGTACTGCATTTTTATACCCTGGTAGTCCAAAAATGTTTAAAAACCACAGTACTAAAGTATTAATTTCTCATCTTACAAACGAATTTCTCATAATTTACAATCAATGTTGTTGGTGTGTGGTTAACAAACATTGTAACCATAGCGAGACTTCTTATTTACATGACATATAATAAAAAGACACATATTAAGATTTTGCTAGTCAAAACGTCCTCTACGGTACTATCATGAACACAACTGCACCATAAACACCAGCACAACGTCCGACGATGCAGGTTTACTCTCCTGTGGTTATATTGCAGCCCCTTGTGGTAAGAAACTACAGTGATTTATTATTTAAAGGTAAATTTATCATAAACGCTTTGTCTGTTTGCGCTGATGCTTCCTGTGGCTAACTGGTGCTGTTGCTGCTCACATCTTTCATGATCCCTGACAAAAAAATATGGTAAAATAATCCAGGCTTTTGTACCCAGATGTAGAAGAAGCACTAAGGATTCATATCCATGTAATAAACAATAACAAAAAAGGGAAAGTATAAAAATGGTTTAGATGTAAATATGAATAACTGTAAATGTAAAATAGTTAATACTTCATATTATATGCACAACACCTTATTCTCCAATGACGTTAAACAGGACGAGCTGCAAAAAAAATGTTTCTTTCCTTATGAATAGATGGAGAAATTAACGCTTCAGTGAAATAAACACCTCACAGCTACCTCAAACATACTGCGAGTATTTTACCTTGTTGCTTTACACTTCTGCCCTCAACAAACTAGCAAGAAAGTTCAACCAATACCAATTTAAATAAAGAATCTTTGAGAAGGTCATGTCTTCTGTAAGGAAAGTTGTACTGATGGAAATCTACGGAAAACATTCTGTTACATTTGGGAATACATGTCGGTACCTGTAGAATCACCAATCAATCAATTTAAGCCAAAACAGTGTGTTATTTATAAACAACACGCTCGTTGTTATAAACCCAATGACACATTATAGAAAACAACGGATACAATTTTACTCTCTCTCAAAAAGAAAAACAGGGCATCAAGAATTCAGTTACAGGTTTTGTTCCCAAGTTCTGTCAGAAAAAGAAGAGCATTGAAGATATGATAAAAGATGAAGCTTTTCCAGGAAAAAGAAATAAATAAATCATTGAAACATGTACAATAGAACTCTGGAAAAATCCCAGAGGTAATGTTCCCAGATGCAAATTTAGACTCAACTTGTCATGTCTCCTGCACACACACACACACACACAGGCTGACAGGCTGTGGTGGTAAAAGCTGCTTTTAGTCCTGTTTCTTGCTGTGAGCTGTACTGTGAGTATTTTGATCTTGAGGGCTGAAGTCAGCACAAAAGCCGTTAGTTGAGGACCGAGACTCAGCGGAGAAGAGCGATGGGGTTGTGTCAGAAAGACAGCGGTACTGCTTCACAAAATCAGGGCACTTCTCCATAAACCGGCAAAAAACATCTGCCACAAAACAAGACAATTAACATTAATAGTCAATTAACATTCTAATGTACTAATGTTATCTGATCGTTAAGTGTAATAATTTCTGTGTTATTGGTTATGTTGCTTTCCGGGCTTAATGGAAAATTTTTTGTTATATTTGGCCACATACAACCACCTACTGTCTGTGTGCATTTATGACACTCATCTTCTGTTTAACATCACTGACGAATGTACTGTTGAAAGGCTGGTTTACCATGTTTACCTCATTGTAGCATTAATAGAACAGGTTTGTGTTGCAACCCTTTGACAGCACATGTTGTGATGCAAACAAAGTGGTGAGTGAAAGTTGAAATTTCATCAAAACTATGATGATATTTATACTTTTTAATTTTAGTATATACACAATGCCAGTGTTAATCAATATAGATAAAGATCAAAAGTGCATATACATTCTATATGAAACACAATATATAGGGTCCTACCATATGTGACCTTTCCTTTGTCTTGACAATCTATGGCTCTGAAGAGATCGCATATATTGAGATCTTCAACACCCAGAGCTGTTCTTAAAATTGTGGCCAACTCATCCTCTACAACAGCTCCATCCTGTGGTGCTTCAAACATCTGCACACATTTTTTTTAATGTTTAGAATAAATTTCAATTAAAAAAATTTGACATGAAGACTCATAGACTATCTTTTTGAAAACTTACCATGAAGGCCAGTTTAAGGGTCTTTAGATATCTAAAAGGTCTGCAGACCACGGACAGAGCAATGACGTACTGTTTTACATCTATCTGCCCGTTCTGGAAACACACATGAAAAAGTCACAATCTGACACACATCATGTGTCAACACAGCTGACTGGCATCTAAGATGACTGTGTACTTGAATGGCATACTTTACTTCTCCATTCAATCTAACAAAATGTTTGATTAAAAGACACTTTAACCTCCTCAAAAAGTGAGAAGATGTCCTGCAATCCTTCTGTCATGGGCTGGTTAAGGTATCGGGCAAAGGCCTCAACATCCAGTCTGTGCCTGCTCATCTGACGGGCGCTGACAGCCTTTCCATGCAGGACTTCATCTGTGACCCCTGTCTTCAGTCTGCAATACAATAAAAACACATTAAAACACACACATTAAAGAGTTCTGTTTTTTTAGTTTAAACCACACCGTTATTTAAAAAAAAAACAACCTCAAGTGCGTTTTAATAGGCATTATGTAAATCCTGAAAATATTACAAGCTGACATAATTAATCCGCATTTGTCAAGTGTTAGTAACGTCACATGACTAAACTGGATAACTTGTTTCATCGCATCCGCTTGTCCGGGAAAAACACAGTTTGAACTGACAAAGATATCTATAGATTTTTTTAGGTGATCAGCTAACT
Organism: Botia almorhae; assembly: GCA_036877575.1. Lineage (NCBI taxonomy): Eukaryota > Metazoa > Chordata > Actinopteri > Cypriniformes > Botiidae > Botia > Botia almorhae. The sequence goes on along the minus strand of JAZGTJ010004294.1, from coordinate 460 downwards.
TTGCTAGTTTTGGGAAAATTTATTCTATTTTAATGACTGAATATCAGTGAGAGAAAAAATAAAAACTTTTAGATGTCAATCTTCATCCATATGACAGACATTATAAGCATCTTGTGTAAAACCGCTCTACATGTAAAGAAACACATACAATAGACCCAAAACTGATGCGAATAAGACTAGGGTTGTTCCGATTCCGATACTAGTATCGGAAATGCTGCCGATACCACAAAAAATCTGGCATCGGCGAGTATTTGAGTCCACGTACCGTTCCGATACCATTTTCCTAAACATAACCTAGTTATGCCCACTGGCTTTGCTTATCGCTGCAAATCGGAAATCAATTCTTCTTCGCTGCTCAGAATGCAAACGCAGGAAGTTGTGTCATGTTGCCACAAGCAACCACTGTTTAGGGCAGCGAAGAAGTACATACGTGCGAGAAGTATGTCCGCTGTTTGGTAGT
>JAZGTJ010004293.1:0-31470 GCA_036877575.1 Botia almorhae | reverse complement strand
TCAGGGCTGACAGCTTAAGGGTTCATATTGATGATTATGGCTGTCTCGCTGTCTGTTATTATTGCGAGTCAAACTGCTTCCATTTCTTTCAGTTGTAAAGTTTTAAGGCAACGTCTCATTGGCTGACCCGAAGCAACTTGATTTTGATTAGCCTTTGTTGTTAAATCTCAACCTCTTCTCTCTGCTGAATCATTTGTGCTGGTTCGTGCTAGTCAAGTTGGTGGACCGCCAATACCTAGTTAGTGAAACTGGTCATCCAATACAGCTGTTCTAGTAAAGCAGGGGTGTCCAAACTCAGTCCTGGAGGTCCACTGTCCTGCAAAGGTTAGCTCAAGCTTTCCTCAACACACCTGCCTAAAAGTTTCTAGTCTGTATAGGTACCCTGAAGCAGCCCTGAACTGGCATCCCATGGGGGCAACTAAAATGTACACAGTGCATTCATGTGAATTCTCTGGGAATCAAACTCGAGACCTTGTGTGTGTGAATCTGTGTGTTTGCGTACAATATGTGTTTTCAGAATCTCCAACCTGTGTCTCCCCAGCCTGTGATGTAGCAGTTGGCTACACCCTTTGGCACTTTCTCCCTCCGAACTGGGAGGCAGGCGGGCAGGACGAAGCGACTCAACTTGACGCACTCGCCCGTGACTCCCCCTCTGTGAGCTCTGTGACCAGACACTCGCACCAATGCCAGGTCATAGTCATTGCTGTCAGCACGGTAGCGTGGATGTAGGATGATCTTCTCCACAGCATACTCATCTTCATACTCCTCAGGAACCAGAGAGTGAAAATCACCCACACGCACTTTATATAGCCCAGTACTGTTACCATACCTATAAACAACACATAACAGACTCGTAACTAAATTAAACTTAAGACTAGAGATCTTCAAACAGTTTGATACCTGGTAGGGATGAGTTTTTGATTAAAGTAATTTTTTGAGACACATTTTTAAATAATATTTAAAACTATTTTTAATAACTCATTTTTTAATTCATTCTCCAAAATTTGTGTACATTTTATTTGCTAATGATAACCTATATTAGGTCTGTCAATCACCAAAAAATGTCATCAAACGAGTTAACAATATGTTCATTTTAATATATCACAATTAGTTTATTTTATATTAATATTTTCTGAGAAATGCCTCAACATGAAGAAAATTTAAGGCATAAAAATAAACATAAAAATGTTTATCAAGTGTATCTGCGTTACAAATACTGTATATTGTCGGTCTATGTACGCATTCAGATGATCTCAAAATGTCCTCCTCACATGGCAAATCGGGTCCTATCCTCAGGAAGTTCATGTCAGCTGGTCTTATGATCCACAAAGCCAAACCATGTGCACAAACACACTCGCAAAAACACACTTACGGTCAGTTAGTGAAAACAGAGATGTAAAGGAAATCTTTTTATTCCATAAACCCAACACCATGACATCTTACACGCAAAGGTCTTCGCACGCAATGGAAAATCTCATTCTCACTGGTTTTAATATACTGTAAAATGTTCTGTACCATGCTCTGTGAGAACTCTGTGATGTCTCTTTACAGATTACAATATGCATGAAATTCTTAAAGCATTTTGAATTAAAAACCTAAAAATCAATATGAATCTTAGCTGATTTATAGGACTAGTCAAAAGCAAGATTTTAGTTTAAACTGTTAGTGATTTTGTGTGTTTGAAGGGACATTGTCAGGTGTTTTTAAGTGCTGGTTGTTTGGGCCTTAGACCCACCCTTAAAATTAAAATTTGGCCCCATGAATTCTAGTGACGGCCCTGTGTGTGTGTGTTTGCCCTCCTGGCTTCTTGTTAGCGACTGAAACCACTGCTGTGTAACGGAAATATGTGTGTCGTGCCAGAGAGAGAGACCGCAGTGTCCAGTTACACAGTCAGGCCTTTTCTGGAAAAGGATCTGCTCTGTCCGGTATGACACTCTTGGTCTGGCAGTAACCAGCAGCAGGATCAGCAACACATTCATCAGCGAGCTGCCAGAAAGGGCAGTTCTGAGCCTGTGATACTGTATATGTGTTTCCTTCACTACAGACACCTTCATGTTCCATAGGGAAGATATTCATACTAACAGATTTAAACTTCTACTTTTCAAATGCCTTAAATGCATACAAATTTTTTGTAACCACTGTACTAGCACCAGATATTTGTACTAGCACCAGATGTTATTATTATTATGTTTATAAACTTTAAATATAATCTTTTTCAATAATTATTATGTAAAAGTTATACATAATAGTTTTACATAGTCTTACATTAGACATACAGATTCTGTAAGTTTATTTATATCTTTGCCTTAATGCCAGAACAAAATATAAATATAGACTTCGAAACATTCTTTGCAAATAACTGTAATATTCATGTGAGATTTTTGTATGTACAAGACGTCTTACAAAAGGACTGTACAATCCATATGGAGATCTGATCTCACCAGCATCACCGTCTGGGATTACATGAAGAGACAGAAAAAACAGAAACAGCCTAAATCCATAAGAGCTGTAGCATCTCCAAGATGAATTCCCACGACGAGAAGGTGTGTGACCAACAGAGGATTCTAATGTAACAAATTATTCTCTTGGCTAAATGCAAAGAACACAGACTTGCAGGTGTGTGGTGTCGCAAATTAAATTCCCATTTTTTATTAATACTTATTGGTGCATTATTTATTAAAACAGAAGCCCTAGAGTGTGACATCATATCCTGCTCATTGTTATGTCCAAGGAAATTCCACATGCTCAAAATCTAGTGTGACCGCAGCTTAATGCTCAAAATTTTTACAATTAATTTTAATCCTTACTGTAATACACTGGCGCATATGTGTGGGTTGCCTGAGTCTGTGGATCTGGATCATTTCCCAGTCACCTGTCCACAGTCATATCCCATTACAAACAAAAAGCCCATCATTTTTTTTAAAGGTAGTCAGTTCTAAATTTGATTTTGATCATTCACTAGTTAATTAGTGAAGGGCCACTCAAATGTCTTTACCAACTACAACTAAGTAAAGGTGGTTCAGTAGCTCAACACATTTGCTCATTAATGTAACACACTGTTACCAGTCCCAGAAGCTGGATATGTTGACAGCTATCAGACTTTCAAAAGTCTGTGGGCCGTCATTAGCGCTGACTTCATCATATTGCTGCCCTATCCCTTAATATCACACTGATTGTAACCCCAGAGCTTAATTATGGTTGGCCAACAGCCAGGACCAGGACGGAGCATAAAAATAGTTTAGATCTAGTGTGTGTGTTTGTGCATGCTATTTTTGCACAAATGTCATGTTACCCTTCGTACACTCGGAAGTGAGAGACTAACTTTAGTCCAGTTAAGATAAATGAGCTTAAATGATTTAAAACAACTGTTATGCTGTTCTGCGTGTCAGTAATTACATTCTCAAGAAAGTGAGTGGATGTATTTAAGGAATAAGTAGGAGGGGGACGCAGGCATCTAGATTTATAGCTGTGTGTGTGTGAGAGAGAGAGAGAAAAAGAGAGAGAAAGAGAGATAGTGTGTTACTAGAGGAAACTTTAGCAGTGGTCTGATGTCATAGATCATATTTTGAAGGCTTAGTGCTTGGCCTGGTTGATAAAAAACAGATCCAAATTTACCTAAACCTCACATACTGCCAAAGTCTTTCTGCTGAGACCCTTTCTTTATATCAAACTTCAAAATGCTTCAGAAAAAACAATAACTAACAGACGTTCTTCATTATAATATGGAAACTCAGAACAGTTCTCAGACCTGAACTGAAGAAAGAACATTTACCAAACTGATCTATATGGGAAGCAGAAAGAGTTTCAGGGTTGTGTGGACATGTTTTGTTGTTCTTATGGCTACTATTATTTTTCCTTAGTTTAAACAGCTACAATGTTTTATTCCAATGGTTTAATTTCCGATGGACTCAACAAACTGCATGCATTAAGTGCCTGTGGCCAATAGCGTGTATTGTAATTTTGGTATGGATGGGATGCATGGTCTCCAGCAACTAGCTGTTAAATTTGAAATATATTCAAAACACCAGTCCAGCAGCCCCGTTTGAGGTAGAAACGTAAAAGTTTCCAGGAAAGTCCCTTATTGCATAGGAACATTATTGGCTCAAGTTTTACCAAATAGGTTTTTTCATTTTTTGACAGCAAAAACTTTAAACGTACTCCTCGCATGAAGCGTTCATCTAAAAAGAGAATATTTTTGAAGAAACCCCCTGTTTGCATTCCAGTTCATTCCTATTTACCCGCCTGGTGAATGCAACCCCGGAAGTATGTGACCTGAATGCTGCCGTCTTCACGGGCATTCCCATCCGGATATGTTTTTATACTCCTGAGCCATAAATGCCACGTAACTGATCGCTCTATTTTAGAACTCCCTGCAGCAGATGGGAAACAACGCGAGTCTGTTTCATGACAGAGCGCCTGAAAATCAGTCACTGGGGTTATTGTTAACAACCTATTTAGCCAATAATTCAGTTGTCCAATCACAGTTCTTCATAAGAAGAATGTTTAGCGAAAGTTAAATAGGGCATATGGTACACTTGTGCTGTTTTTGAAAGATGGAAATGTTTAATATTTCTGGGAACAATATAGACAAAAGTCAATCACAATACTACACAATCCCTGTAGCTCAATGGGTAGAGCATGCGTTAGCAGTGCAATCATGGCTTCAAATACCAGGAAACATATACATTACTGCTAAAATGTATTGGTTGAATGTACTGTTGTACACAAACTGTAAACAACCTGTAATGTTGGATTAGATATGATTTTTGAATTTTAATAACCATAGTCCATTTTATCTGCTATTTGTAACAATAACTTCCTACACCTGCTGAATTCTGCTAATTGCTGCTTGCAGCCATATTTTATGTTACTTAGGGGCTTTGACATTTTATTTATTATTAAATATTATATAATTTGTCACTTTAATATAGGTGAGAGACAATTCAGTCAAAGGGAACGATGGATTCAAACCTGTGATCTCCACAGCTCCAGTGTATCAGGGGAAACTGTGCTGCTACTAGCAAGCCACAATTCCAAACAATGTGTGTGTTTTATTTGAACAATAATAGCTCCACCCACTATTAAAGCACTGCAGAAACTACACATGAATAAACTCCTGGCACTAACATTACTTGGTCTGTTGTGCTTTAACTGCAGTCATTTTGAAGGACAACTTCCTCATATAGATTTGCACTTTCATCATCTTCAGTGAACTGTGAGTACTAACATGCTCTCCCTGCATTACTGGATTAGCTTTATTGGAACAACTGAACTCTGTTTGTTTTGCAGCTAGCCTCACCATAAAGTGTTTACCTGCAAGTCACAGATAAAGAATTGATAATTGGGCACAGCCACAGTATGGAAAAAGGTGCACTGTTTAAAATGGACAAAAATGTATTTAGTTTGTATCTCAGGCTATTATATGTGTCTAACTGTGTGAGTCACAGTGGAAAATTGAAAACACAAGAAACAGCCAGGAGTGCGTGTATGTTTGCGTGTATGTAGGTGGATTTTATTTATGCCGAGCAGATGTGATACAGGATGAAAATATAGTGTTTATCTGTCTGACAATTTGTCTCAAAGCTAACAATTTAAGGTTGTAAGAACCATTTCGCAACATTTCCATTAAGTAACAAAAACGTTTTAAAGGTTTTAAATAAAAGGTTTAAAGAATGTTATTTTCATATACTCCGACAACAACTAACAACTAAAGAATAAAGTTTTTTATATATGATCTACAACATTAAAGATACATTCTACTAACGTACTAACGTAGATTTTTTTACACAACATTAGCAAACATTCTGAGAACCTTTACTGTTAGCTGGTGTGTGTGTGTACCTCTTAAAGCAATGAGCAGAGGTGAGGATCCAGCAGCTGTTGATCAAAGTGGCTCCGCATACCAACCGTCCATCTGCCTGAGAACCCCGTAAGCGCACAGCTGCCTGCCATGGCCAGCCCCCACTAACCACACACGCAAACACACACACACACGCTATGAATGCCCTAAAATGCTTTTAAACTGCTCTGTGTGTTCATGTTCTCATTTCGTTCACATATACAATTATTCTGAATAGTGTAATTTGTTATGAGAAAGATGTTTGTTTACAGTTTGTTCCACTTACCGAAGAGAGTTCTCCCCTCCTATTATTCTCTTCTGGCGTGTATGAGAGGGCCGAAGACCACACATGGAGCTCAATGTGTCTGTAACACACAAACATTTCTGAACTATGTATCTGTGAATCTGAAGAAACCTGTCAAGAACATGCACTGGTCAAAGTTCAACCTGAAATTATATTTTACTGACTTATTTTGCTGTATTAAAAAAATAAGAATTTAATGAAAAATAACATCCAAAAATAACATTTAGGTGATAATCCTACATAAAACATTCAGACAAAATGCGGTAATGAAAAGAATTTCGAAGGCATGTAAGTGTGTGTGTGTATGTATGTGGGGTCCTGCTATTCACTACAATATGGGGACCAAATGTCATTTTTTAGGGCCCCATGAGGACACAAGCTTATAAATCATACAGAACGATGATACAGAATTTAAAGCAGAAAGTTTTGGTTTGGTTTGTGTTTAGGGTAGGGTGATGTAGGGGGATAGTATGTACAGTCTGTACAGTATAAAAAACATTACGTATATGGAATGTCCCATTAATCAAGAAAACCCAATGTGTGTGTGGTTGTGTTTGTGACTGTGCGTACACCCTGACATGCTTTCTGGACCACGTATCTAAACTAGTGTGATGTGTGATGGTGTTTGTGTATGTGTGCTGTCAGTCTTCACGGTTTAATGGAGAAAGCAGGCAGGATTACCTCGCGTTACAGAGTTATTAGATTGATAAGAATAATAAAGCATAAATCAAGTCTATGTGCAAGTGAACATGGGTTGGCGAGCCAAACCACATCCTTCAGAGCAGACATAACACACACCAATGCTCCTGAATCATGTGGACAAAAAATCTTGACAGGTGATCATTTATCTCCATCTTTCACCTTTCACTGCCTTTGAAGATGGTTTCAAGTATTTTGACAGGTGTGAGGATTCCTAAATCTGTCCTCCAGAAAATATACATTATTCCCAGAGTTCCAGTGGCCGCCAATTATAACCAAGTCAGTCTTTTTAGACATTCCTGGAAGATCCAGGGATGTATGTGCAAGTGCATCTTGTTTTATGTACATAATAATTTCTAGTTTTAAAGAGTTTTAAAAAAAATTTCTCTTTACCTTTGGCCCCAGGAGCATCCTTCTGTAACCCATAGTTACAAATAACTCCAGCATCTTCACTATGACGACAGTTGTGAGTTCCAAATGGTTGTTTAATACAGTCAGCCAGACTGCGTTCCCCACCACTGCACTCTACATTGTCAATGTGGATAGGCCCCTCCCCCTCTCCAAAATAGGCCATGACACGAGCTTTGGCTAGCCCACTGCATTTAACAAAAGAATAACAGTATTAAACAAGTCTGTAATTGGCAGATGCCATTATCCAAAGTCACTTAAAGTGCATTTAACTGAAAATATTTAGTTTATCAGTTGCATTTTTACTGGGAGTCGAAACCATGACCTTGTGTTTCAACCCACATGCTCTACCAGTTATGCTACAGAAACTAGACAGCATGCTTACATCCTCAATTTCTTTTAATACTTCAATACTAAATCAAACAGTCATACCTCATACCTTATACCAGCCTGGACCCTCAGTATATGTATATATTCAGCCTCAAAAATACATTTTTTAAAACCTATACATTTTTTTTGGCCCTAAAGATGGCCAAAACGTTGTTTTAATTAAATAAAGTTTAATTTATGCTTGCAGAGTGTTGCACTTATTTATAAAGCATAACTAAACCTTAAAAATAATTCAAGTTTTGTCAACAACAGACCTTATTTTAGTCATTAATCAAACACAGCTATTCAAAAAACAAGTGGAAGTTCCCAGGAGAACCTCAAACTGTTAAAAGCAATAGAACATTGAGAATATTGCAAATAAAAGCGCTAATCGATTTATTAATACGTTCATCATTAGTATAACACAATTTTTAGCTCTTAATCTTAATCATCTAAACTGACAAAGTTACTTACAAAAATGGTTAAACACTGAATGATAAGAGATTAAGTGTGATTTTTTTCCCTTTTTTAAACTCATTGCACAAGAGCAACATATATCTGGAACACATACACAGAGTCTCACACATAGCACATGGGAGAAGTGAGAGAGCTGAGGTCATCTGACAGATATGAGCATCAGTTACAGTGTCATAACTTGACCTCTGACCACCCTGAGGAGGTGAGCGTGAGGTGCTGATCACATTAGTGTGTGTAAATCTGACCCTCTTATCAGTTGTGTAATCCGAGCCAAACAATAACATGTATGATTCCAAATCATAACTCCAGTCTTCTTTTACTTATGAAAATAAATTTTAAAAGGCCCTTGACTTAAAATGATGCAAACACTGGTACAGATGTTACGAAGCACGCACACACACACACACACGCACTGAACCATCTGTATACATAAAACTTTAAGACACTTGGCTTTATACCAACAACGTCACCTTTTTTCCTCAGGAAGTGCTCATCACACACACACAATTATCACAGCGCTCTAGTCTAATACTGTCACACACTTATGCCTTCCAGATGGATCTGCTGTACACTTGCAAATGTATATTCTTTGAGTTACTGCCTTAATGTCATTGTAACAGTTCCTAAGTTTCTAAAATGTATTATTCTATTCATTTCATTTCTGTTACAAACAGAATTTTTTTAGTTTAGCAGATAAAGATCAATATAAAGTACAACTGTTATTAGTTTAATATGACATGTTATTTTGAGAGCACATCCTTAGAAACCTCAGATCACTGCTTTGATTATATTCAAGAGCTGTTTTTAGAACAGAATAATATTCATGTTCATTATGGACACTATTTTTTTAATTGTAATAGCATTTTTGGCATCATACTTTTTATTTTTTAATTAATGCCCTTGCCTTTGTGTGTGAATGTGTGTGTTCATGAGCTGGAAAATGTATTTAATAGAAACAGAAAATGTATTACTTGCAATAACCCAAATCTCTTTCAGTCAGATTTTTGTGTTTTGTGCATATAGATCAAATTTCAGAGTGTCAATATTTAGATTTGATGGCACATGACATCAAATCTTCATGTGCTATTGAGTGAAACAGAATGATTTGGCGTGAAATGTTGTTATAACGATTGTTAAACGTCACCTGTAACCCAGCTGTCTGCACACCACCTCTGCATCCCGATCTGTCCATCCGTCATCACAAACCGTGCCCCACTGTCCGCCCACCAGGATCTCGACACGCCCCTCTCTCTCATTCTCCCCTCCCACCAGCCTCACAGCCATACCTGAGATATAACATTGAAACAAACGTAATGAATACGCACACACTGCTGCTTGTTGTCATAAACTACTGGAACAGCAGTTTAATAGTTAAAGATCTTGATTGAACCATATTAAGAATGCAAATGACTTTACTCCTGTTAAATGTCCCATCTGGCTTGGTGATTTATCAATAAATTACCCGTAAAGAAGGTCTTTCTCCATCATTTACTGATAAATGGATGCTCCGCTAGTGAATGTGTGCGTGTGTGCGTGCATGAGATACTTGCATTGCAGCACAAACAGCTCCAAACTGCTCTAAAAGTTCAAATCAGTTTTTAGAAATTACACAGATCAGAATGAAACTGTTATAATGTCAAGTGTAATAAATGCATTAATGGATAATGTTAATATGGCTAAATATTAAAGACTGGGTAGGTGATCTTTGCCAAAAAACATTTTTGTTATGTTGGTTGAGTCTACGCATTCTGACAGCAATCACTATATAAAGTTGTCTAAATATATTAATATATTTAATTATCTGTTGCGGAATGCACAAAATGACGCGATCCGAATGCAATGACGGGATGTCCTACTTGCCTGTCAAACTATGTACTTGCATACTTCTGTGCACGTATGGAGGAAGAGTGGCTTTGGAAAGCACACTGAAGAGAGGGTGGAATCTTATGTGATTAAATCTAGCTTGCTATTGCTAGCCTGTCTGAAATTGCCTACCCTACCTTTAACATATTCAATAATGTGTGTGTAATATTCAAAAGTATGTGTTAACAATAGCACTGTAAAGATCTACAGTGTGGTCCAAAGATCTAAGACCAAAATGTTTTTTAAATACAAACTATAATATCATTTTATCATTTTAGATAAAAAAAGTCTTAGTATTTGGAGTATTTTCCTCTTGCTTTAATGACACTATATAATCAAGCTGACATACACCAGGCAAAACCTGATGATACATGTTATTCCAGCATGGTCAGAGATATAAGACCATTTTGTTCTGTCTGTATTAATGTAGTGGAAACGGGGAAATCTGACCTTATTCTGTACATAATATAATTTAATGACGACAAACACAAAAGTGCTAAAATTAACTGAAGACAACATTTAGTAAAAAAATTAAACTCAGATAAACTCAAAATGGCTAAACACCAGTCTAGCCAATATATTACATTTTTACAAGTTCAAACAGTAGGAGGGCTTATGCATAAACTGTCCCCAATGTGCTTATAATACAGATACTTAACCTCAGGTAGCTCCAGCATGACTGAGTTTTTAATAAATGTACTGCAAGTCACATTGTATAATAAAGTGCCTGCTAAATCACAAATTTACAACTGACAGATTTCTATCTGCATGCATAACACTGGTTTAGACACACTATATTGAAATGATTATATCTAAAGCAAAGGAAGACGTGTGTGTGTGCGTAATGCAGTAAGAGACATAAAAAAACACCTGGTGCTTGAGGGAGAGTTTTATGTTTCCATTCATGGAACACCTGCCTCCACTTACACATATACACAGACACACACACACACATGTAGACTCAATCAATCACTACAGCTTCAGGCCCATCTGCAATATCATACAATACTAACTGAACATTCATACAACACATGATTAGCTTGTGTGTTCAGAATTTTGTAACTCGTTTCATTTTCGAAGCAGCTGCAGACACACACATCAGTAAATATATAGAGCTATATACATATAGAGTGGCTAATTAATTATTAGAAATGATTACTCGGTTCTTCGGATTACGCACTTTGTAACTTTTGGCTCTATCGCCATCTCAGTTTGAAACATTAAACTTGCAGGTTACATGCAGTGTTATTTTCTTAACATGGATGATGAGTTTAAATTCTAAGCAACTGCTGTAAGAACAAGCTACAAACGCTCCACCAATCCAGCACCCACACACGCAATTTTGTAAAACGGGTCATTTTCTTTCTGTTTACAGACATGATGTAACCACACGTCAAACTGACATTTCCCACGAAATCAGACCTGACAGCTCAAATTATAAATCATTATTAAAAGGTACAGATTGGGGTAACGTAAGGATGCAGTTTTTAACATGATCTGTTATGTATTTCGCTCAGGGACTGTTTTTTGCTCATTTTTACCAAAAAAGTTACAGATTGGAGCTTTAACAACTATACCTATCGAACAATGGTGTCTTATAAAACCAATAAACCGAGTCAACTTAAAGTTACAGACCATTACAAGCTGTGCATTAACTCACTTTCATATACATATTCTATACATTCACAGACTATACAGTGTTCTGAACATCTGCAAAGCTACTCACTTTAAATCGTAAAGTTCATTTCTCACAGTCAGACTCAGAGCTCTGTTCTCATCTGTCAGCAGTTTTTCAAGTACTTCTTTATTAAATAAACTCTACTTCATAAAGCCTTCAGCACTACCAGCACACACACACACATACCAGTCCTGCTGAAATGGTTTTTTCAGATGGTCTTCATGTTTCACCAGCTCTCTTTATGACACATTATGACAAATACTCCAAAAACCACACACACACACACATACACACACACACTCAGAAGGGATTATTTATCTGGACTCATCATTCATTTTAGCAGGACATGTTTTGTGTTGAGTTCATGCTGAGAGTGAGAAGTGAGAATGTATTTTTTTCTGTGAGTGAGAATGGTATATTTATCTGGTTTAATCTGTTTGTGTGTGTATTGTAAGAGTCCTTATTAACAATACTTTCTTTTTGATGCACACTTTCACAAAATAATATTATGTAAATACTATTAGTGCATGCTACTTTAAAATATAAAGTACATGTATTGTACTTGTATTGTTTTAAACCTTTTATTTCCCTAAGCAGTTAAATACACAGAGTTTATTCACACCTGTTTATGTAGATGTGACTAGATATGACATCACTGCGTTTTTTATCGTTTTTGAGGAAAACCTGCGCTATTCTGCAGAATGCATTAAAACATGTACATGCTCTTATTCTGTAAATATAAACTTTATGTTAAAAAGGAAACGTTATTTTATCTCTGAGTTACCCGTTGGGTCACTGCATGTCTTCATAAAGTCATACAGTTGACAGAATAAGTGTGTGTATGTACATCACACCAGGGGACAATATAAAACAGACGTTTGAAGGCTCATTCTGTGTGTGTGTGTGTGTGTGTGTGTGTGCGTGTGTGTATGGGGGCAGGGGTGCGGGGGGTGAGGTGGGGTTGGGTTGGGTTGTTGCTTAACCATATATTGGAAACAATATATGTACCCAGAAATGAACACAATCTGACAAAGCTGAGCAAAACCTTCTTCTGGGAACATCCTCATTTGTAAAAACAAAATAAAATAAAGTAAATACTTAAATAAAGATATTAAAGATGTAATATCTTTTAAAAATGCAGAACAGTTTCTGTTAGGGTTAGAGTGTAAAAAATTGTTAAATTATCGTGTTTATAAGTAGCTGTGTATAAAAACAATAGAAGTCTTTGGAATGTCCCCATTTAGATAGGTAAGCATGTGCATTTGTGTAAGTTTGGCTGTTAAGGATCATGTTCTATATAGTAAATTGTCAAAACCAAACCGGTGCGTGCATTTGTAGCAGTCCTTACTATTTTAAAGGCTCACAAATCAGCCAAATCACATTTTGCTTTAATTCTAATGATTTCACAGTTTTTTGAGGGTTAGGTTTAGAGGTAAGGTACAATAAATAACAATATCTTTATATAACAGCATTGTGTCTATGAGAGGTCCACAGTAATGTAATATATCTTTAAAGAGCCATGTGTGTGAAAAGATCTTATTTAGTAAAGTGAACATGTTGGTAAAGTTAAAATGTTGGGTATTTAATGAAAATACTGAAAGAAGAACTCTTTTTTTGTGTGTGTAACCTCAGTTTGTAGGTTACACACATACACACACACACACACACACACACAGAAACACTCTGAATCATTGTATGTGTGTAAGATGGATTAAACAAGGAGGTCCTCTCAATAGAGAGTCCTTTCAAAGCTTTGGCTGCTTTTTCCAGAGTCAATAAAGTTAAATCGGCTAGAGACCAAGATAGAAAACAAAGCAGGGCATTTACACACACACACACAGTACTATCACACAATACTATTTTGGTGTTTGTGTGTGTGTGTGTGTGTGTGTGTAACTGACACACCTTTAAACGTTTCCCAGTTCCAACGATGTCAATCACTCTTCGCAGCCTCACTCTGTTATTCACACACTCCCTGGCCTACTTCCCATAAAGATCTCTTACACACACACACCCACACACTTTCTCTATATGCTGTATTTTACAAAAAAGGTTTATGGGACAGAGTAAATACAAAAAAATGCAAACATTGAAGCCAAAGCTGAAATAATACATATGAAGTGATGTCTGTCATCTGGACGTGTAGGAGTGTTTTCCATGCGTCTGTCTGTGCATCAGGTAAAAACATCAGTTCTTTATGAAGCTCAGCAGAAGTCAGCCATGATAACTCCAGTGGCAGCTATACTTGTAAAACATCTTACTCACTCTGCCCATTAAAAGATTTTTTTCAGTCTCCCCTGAGCTGGTTAATACATAATGCTGAATCAAAGCTTAGTCCTAACGAGATACCAGGGAGCCTGGAGCCTTAAATAATTCCCTCAAATTCTTGAAAAAATCTTACAATCTTAAGAATAACATAGCAGTCTGTGTGGGTCTGGCATACATATATTCAGTAATACAAAATGCAGTAGCAGCTAACAGACATATTGACTTTCTCAAAGGGTTTGCTGTGTGTCTTGTTTCAAACAGGTAACACCAGCATCACCATGGCAACCACATAAGCCATTTAAGCATCTCTGAACCTACAGACATTACCTCACATAACTAAACCACAACTAAACCTAACCCTACCCTTTATTGAAAAATGTTCCTGCAGTAACTTTAGTAGAACATTTCTTAAATGCTATATATCATGCATATCAAAAACATTATTCTTAAGAAGTGGAACATTTTAAAAATATTAAAGCAATAAGAGCAATAACAGTAACAGAATTTAAAAAATGTCTAAACAACATTCTTTTAACCAAGCAATAACCTTAATTCAACATATAAAATACTGGACGTTATGAATGTTCCTATTACCTTTCATATTACCTTTTTAACATTTCTATTATTTAATGGTAACATTAAACATTCTTACAACCTAAAATTGTTAGCTGGGTAATTGGTAAACGTTTATGACAAAATTATGGTGACAGGTGTTGCTGGAAAGTTTAGTTTGTAAACTTTGAAGTTTAGCTTTCATATGGTGTATCATATGAATGTATCCATGGCAACTATGTGCCAAACACTCACACCTCATGTCTTATATATTAGACATACAATCATGTGAAAAGAGGATGATAAGATTTATAATGTAACACATGCACCCCATATCAGATTGTTCCTATGAGGGAATGCAGAAAGAATGCATAAGGCTGAAGGTTAAAGTGTCTGTGTGTGAAACAGCTCTTACTGGTGGGCACACCATGTCTGGAGCGTTGGAGGTTGCACACAACGGCTACGTCTTGGTTGTGAGTGCAGTCATGTTTGAGCCAGCCCCTCCAGCTGCAGTGTGTTAGTGTGGGCTCTTTCCCTGTACATCTGACATCATCCAGCAAAATTGGACCAAGTGCCACCCCGAACCGCCCTGCTGACACTTTCTCACCTGACCTGCATCAGAGCAATACCATTAACAAAGCAGTCAATAGTTAACACACTGACAATCAAATCAAAGAACAATATTATGTGTGTGTGTGCTACCTGAAGCCCAGCTGCCTGCAGATGACCTGCGTGTTGGTCTGTGTCCAGCCATCATCACACACGGTCCCCCACTGACCTTTGTAATGAATTTCCAGTCTGCCCTCGAAACCCTTCATACCCCCTGCCAGACGCACTGCACCATCTAAGAGAGAGAGAGAGAGACACATTTACACCTGGTGTTAACATCCTTTTCGAGCGGTGCTAAGTACAGGCATGAATGGAGTCCAATTTTGTGATCCGATCAGGCAAAACTCTTTTGGACTGACCAATCAGAATGCAGTATTTTAGAGAGCCGTGTACCTGTAAGTGGGGTGCAGGACACTCCTGCGTCCTCTGTGTGATCGCAGTTGTGTTCCCCCCAGACGGGTTTTGGACACTGCTCTATGGAGAACTCATTTCCTGTGCAGCTCACTTCATCCAATAGTACGCGGCCTGACCCTGGGCCGAAATATGCTCCCACCCAAGCCTTAGCAATGCCCCTGCATGTACACACACCTGGACTTATTAACAGGCAAGAGAATATCACAAAAGATCACAAATGTAGAAACTTCTGGAAAATTTCAGACAAACACACTGTCTGCATTGTATTAAGACCAGATTCACTCAAGAAATTACAAATCCAAATCAGGCAATGCTACAATTTCCCATCATGCAGGTTGGTTTTCAATTCTAGGTTGCAGGGGATGTAACAGATTACCGCAATCTGGCATATTATAAACCGTTGCTCCAATACTGCTTATTATTTCCATAATAAGCCTAATTTACACAGAAAGGAAGAAGTTAGCTCTGACAAGACTAAACATCATTTAAATACTCACAAAATCACTCTATTTCAGCTCATTTAGCACCTGGATTGCAGGTGCTTAGTAAATAATGTGTGTTTTAATTGAAATACGATGCGCTGAAGTGCCGCAACTGTTTAGTGAAATCACCGCTATAAGTGTGTGCTGTAAGATTATATATCTTTTTAATTCTTTCCATCATTAATAAGTAATCAAGCCCATGGTTCAGTAATCATTCACCAGTGAAAGCTGAGAGACAAATGTGGAACTGCGGTCTCTGGCACCTGCACCAACTCACTGGTTTTATTCCAGGGAACTTTTTCCGCCAGAGAGCCCTTAACACGGACGACTGCTATACAAACTCACGCACACCTGCAGAGCTAAATTCTGGGCACCATTTGTTACATCAGTCCTTATGTTGCAGTTGAAGAGCTTGAAACAATCAACCTGATTCACTTGGAGAACTTTCCGTTCCATCTTTCCGTTCCCCTCTAATTCCTTTCCTCCCTCTAAATCATCCTTTCCGCCTCTTTGCCCTCTCATTGTGCTCTCCTCTGGCTCTCATTCTTTCATTATCATCTCCGTTTTCTGTCTCTCTCACACACTCGCTGTATTACTGAGAACACACTGGCTTTGTGCATCAGGAACCTCCCAAGAAAATATTTCACATTTTTATGCAGAGAACACACTCTGCCTCTCTCTTTCTCTCTGTCCATCTATCACTCCCACCTCCTCTCTGTCTTCTTTTTATTTTCACACATTTCAGTGGTAAAGGACGCCCTGATGAGCCTCTAAATAGAGAGTTTGTTCCCAAGAAACTATGTCAAACCTCTGTAACTGTCAGCTCATTAATATTTTTGTGTGTCTACTTGTTGTTTAGAGACACAATCTGACAAAAACTCCTTTTGGGAACATCCCTTTGGGAAGGGCTCAATTTTATAAAAACTATTTATACATAAAGTAAATCATTTTTAATACATTAAAATTTACGCTGTATTATAATGTGTTTTAGACTGTGCTTATTGTTGGTTCTTAAGGCAAAATGTTACTTCCACGTTTGTAAGTCACTTTGGATAAAAGCCCATGCTAAATGAATAAATGTTTATTTAAATAACATTAAAAATGCAAAACTATTTTACAAGCCTAATATAAAAACAATAGTCAAAACATAAACAAATGTTGATGCTATGTCCTTATAAAGATTTTTTTAATGTGTGTGTGTGGCTGTACTTGTAATAGCCAAAAACAATTCTTTGAAAATAACCTTTCTAGGGCTAGAAAATAAAATACAGACCGAAAACAAAGTTTATGGAATATCTTTACTAATACATTAAAACAAACTTGTGTGTGTGTGTGTGTGTCTTACCCTAACCCCAGCTGCCTGCAGACCACCTCAGCATCATTGTCATCCCATTGGTCATCACACACTGTGCCCCACTGTCCAGCATGATACACCTCCACTCTGCCCTCATGTGCAGACGAGCCGCCAATGAGACGCACAGGGACAAACACTGAAGCTAAACACACACACTTACATTTACTGTGTCTTTATTTAATAGTGTATTTATGTAATATGTTGAATCTTATGTATCTGTGAATGTGTATACCCTCCACTGGTGTGCAAGAGACGGCAGCTGCCTGTCGGTTAACACACTCTCCACCGTTCCAAGTGCTGCGTCTGCATTGCAGTAAGTCCCTTTCCTGTCCCTCACAGCCTACAGTCTGCCAGTGAACCACAGACACTGCCAGACGCGACAGAGAACTTGCACGTGCTCGTGCCCTATAGCTTAGAGAGAGAGAGAGAGAGAGAGAAATGAGGGGTGATGCTCATACTTGGGGTTAGAGATTTTAACAAACAGTTAACCCTATACTTAGGAATATTTAAAACTAGGAAATTTAAGCAGAATATTGAGGGGCTCTTTCCCCTTTTAAAATAGCCAATAGCGTTTAGTTTACTTCAGCGCTTGGAAATCGTACTTGGCAGTGCCGAGACCAAACAAAAGCAATACTATGTACAGTATACATATGAACTTGATATGAATTATATATACAAACTAGTCAGAAAACTGAAAAAAACACGAGGGTTAGAACAACTGCAGACACATTTATGACCCATACCTGCAGAATTCTTTACATTTGATTGGTCAGACAAAATCTAATGAGATGAAGAAGAGGAGAACAATGTCATAAAAACTGTTAATCTGTATTGGTAGAAGCGAGAGACTGTACGTTGAGATGAACGCTTATATGCTTATCTACTAAATGTGAATTTTGTCAATGTTTTGGAGCACACTTGTTAAAAAATATCCTTGAGGCTAACATTATATTCATACAAAAAGCTAAAAAACTTCAGAGACTTTTAGGTAGACCAAGGTGATTATTATGCCAAGGTCATGGCTTGAATGCACTAAAATTTGCTTGGAAAAGCATCTGCCAAATGTATAAGCATTAAACAATGGCACTTAATGAGTTTTGTATTGGCAAGTATTACTCATTACTCATATTACTTATTTTCCTCAGTAAATGTAATGGTAAACGAAGAGATAGACAGACGATAAGACAGACGAAGAAGATACAGGTAGACAGACATAAATCAAAATCTGTCTGTTTCTGTAGCCTATACATAATTCAAATCTATTTATCTGTCAAAGTCGAGAGTCAATGAATTATTTACAAAAGACAAATGGGTTCTAAGCTGCCAAGGTCAAACGATGACAGGTGTGTCTGTGTGCGCGTTTGTGTTTTGATGGTAAAATAATACTTTTTGTCAGACTTAACTGTCACTGTTGTGTCATGCAATCTACATGACCCTGGGGTCACCTTTGTCTGAGCACGCTCAATAATGACCTCAGATACAAACAGTGTGTGTGTGTGTTAGATACAAACCACATGGGTGTGTTCGTGTCAGAGACTGGAACTCTCTGGGGAAATCAGCAATCTTTTAAAACTGCTTGGCAACTCACTGAGCATATGCCCACTTTTAAAGGTAGAAGATTGACCTTTGACCCCACCAGAGGAGGAATACACCACTGGGGTCAAATACCAAAGCATTCCATGACACAAGCTAACAAAGGTTGTTTTGTGGTTAAGTAATAAATGCACAGGCAACATATGGCCACCGGACTGAAAACAGTCTCTTCTGTCCAACAATGTCAATGTGCCTTCAAATGTTGCCTACAGCTTCTAGTGATGTTTTTTGAAACATTGTTTGTAAACATGGCTACACATCCCTTACTGCCTATTTTTGTCCTATGACCTATGACCACGTTGCATGTTTAATAACCATCTCAGAAATTATTCATTTCTTTGCTTTTAATCCAATTTAGTGCAAACATGTCTTTGTTTCTGACAATACGATTTAATGAGATAGAATGTTTAAATACTTCCAGTTTATTCTTTACAGTGAAAACAGAACTTCAAAGTAGAAAATTTATGCCCACTGCATTATGGGGCATAATATTTCATTCATTCAAAAATAGCCTATTGTATGTATATTTGTTTGTGCTTGTTTTACCCCGGTCCCAGCTGTCGACACACCACAGCGGCATCTCTGTCGTCCCATCCATCACTGCATATGGTTCCCCACACACCATTCAGATACACTTCAACTGTACCATCCAACTTCGATCTGCCACCCTGTAGCCTCAAAGAGCCTGCAAACGCACACACAAATGTGCAAACTCATGTGTTAAACCATTATGTGTTAAGTCCATTATTGACCTTCGCTGCACAGACGAGTGATAAAAGTGAATGTTCTGCAAACATTTGGTTCCGCTGGTATCCATAACTGTGATAAATGTACCCATTATAAATGTTCCCAAACTTGCGCTGTACAAAAATCTTATTCTATTACTTGCTTTACCTGATTTGAGAGCAATGCTTTAACATCCACACAAGTTTAGCTTGTCAGTGCTATAATAAATGTGCGTTTGCCTGTGCGTTATAGCACATTACTCACAGCTATAATATGCGTCATGAAAACAATGTAAGCTATTGAAAACAAGCTAAAATGCATGAACAATGAAAGTGGTACAATTTTATAAAGCCAATGAGCGCTGATAAGAAAATCCATCAGTGAACTTACTTATAAAAATACAGATTTGTATTCTTGACATATTATTTACAAGTCTTAGAAGTGGATTAAGCATATTAACTTGCTGTTGTGACTAAAACCTTAGAAACAACCTTACATCTGAGAATTTATAACAATTGTATGATATTAAAGTCATGTAATGTACATGTCAGCAGGCATCAAAATTCAGCCTCTGTTGACTGTCTAGATTTCTACAACATTTCATGTGAATACACTTTATAAGTGACTTTAAATTACATTTTTAAAGATACAACAAAGACCAACATAGAACTATTTAAGTTAAATAGTTAAATAAACAAAAAACACAGCACCTGTAAAAAAACAATACTGATTAAAAATCCAGACACATAAAATAGATCAAAAAGGTAAACATTATCTAAAACAAGCTGGAAATATTTTTAGCACACCTTTGTTTTGGTCACAACAGTATTTATATGTATCCACCAGCTACTGGAACAGATGTGTGTATGTGTGCGACAGCACTTTTCATACATGCAGTGTTTATGTTCCTTCCAGCTGTTGCATTGAGGGTAATTATAAATCACACACAGTGCACCACACATGATGGCAGCACATGTTCTTCAAACATGTCAGTGCTTCAAAACAATCACCAAGTGTTTGGAAAATGAGAGGTGGCGCGTGTGCTGAAAATATAAACTAATAAAACATCTGACTGAACTCATCCGGTTCTCATTTAATACACATGGAGACCTTGAGTGATTGATAAGATTTTGACATGCAATGTAAATAAGGAGTCAAATATAGGGTTGGTTTAACTGTTGCAAACTTGCAATACTTTACAAATAAATATGTAACAGATAGCATTTATTAAATAATAAATAAAAACATGGCGTAATTTTAGCCCCATTTCCAAGTTTTTACTTTGCAGAGTTTTAGTTACTCTAGACAGATTTTAAGTCAAGAATGGAATATCTTACACTAGACCAATGTGGTTTATGTCATCAGAATATTTGTGATGTTGTATGTGTAAGTTTTAAAAACATTCTAAAAACATTATTTGATGAAGAACTTCATGATAAATGAGAATGCCACAGTAACGTTATTGTTACTATACAGAAGTATTACTGCTTATGTTGCTGGTAACAGGGCGCATGGAGGTTGTCACATGGGCTACAAACACACTTCTGTATATTAGTCGACTATACAAAAAGTACAGTATAGGTTATTATAAGCAAGGTAGATTCCCCGATATGGTGCACAGTGAACTATGCATGTTTTCCTGTGCGTTAAAGGTGGATTTTGTGTAATTATGATATGAATGTATGTGTGTAACAAAAGAAAATCTTGCCTTAGAAATACACTGGAGTAAGAAAAGTACGTGACAACTTGCCCCGGTCTCTCCCACATTATAAACGTCTTTGAAGTATATGCTCCCCTGTCAACTGATCTACTGTCAAATAACAATAAACAAATTATCCACTATTTTAAATACATGCTGCCTTCTTCATTTACACCCCACTGCAGTAACTGCGTGTTGACTCTCGCGCTCCAAAAATAACCAAGAGCGAGAGTGACCGGCAGCTCAAGATCCGCACGAGACGCTCTCGTGCATAACAACTACTTTTCAACAGGTTTTGCTTTAAAATTCTTAACTTAACAGAAGTATTTTGTGTTGACTCCATGGTGTTTTAAGTAGAAACAAAATAATAAATTAAACGATTTCCCAAACTCTAGATGAGGGTGCTTGCTTTGCTCTGTCAAGGTAATACCTGAAGCTATACCTTTCCCACGCGTTGCTGCATTGATTTAAAGTTTGGACGTGTCTTAGCTTGCACGGGTCGCGATGTTTCCTTGCAATGTTTTGACTAATTATTTTATCTATTTGAAGCCTTTTCCTTTAAGTTGTGACAAAACAAATTAAAACCAAACCAAAAATCTGGAACGCTGGGGGTACATGAAGGCAACTATTTAAGAAAATGGAACACTTGACACATGCAGTTCTCACCATACAGCAGTAATGCATACCTTGCTGGTTAGTTATTTTGTCAGTATTACTTATGTACCTTGCTTGCAGTCGCAGTACCCCCAGTCAATACGTCCACGGCTGTTTGGAAAGAAGCACCACGGCCGTATTCTCCCGTCAGGGTTTCGACAGAGGCTGTGATCCCCAAGTCCTTTTCCCGGGTAACGCTCTATAACACCCGGCACATCGCTCCAGTTCATGCATTTCACACCGGATTCGGTCACGTCGATGAATCCCTCGTAAAAGCCAGCTTTCCCTTTGCCCTGAATACAGTCCGTGAACGGAGACCCGTCACTGCAAGCGATGAGCAGCAGCAGCGTGCAGACGGTTAAGACAAAGCTAGAGCTCGCATCCATCATTATGGACCTGTGTCTGTCACTATAACCATAATAATAATAAAGGTTCTCCAGTCTATCTGGAGACATGGTTCTGGAGTTGTCTCATCTTGTCTTTTGGCTGTAATCCGAGCAGCTCAGGAGGTTCACAGGCGAGGATCAATAAAGGAGAAACGGGGGAAGCCCGGAGCTGAACGACTCATGCATATTGATGAAGTCCCCGGAGATGTTAGGCTTTAGTTGCTTACAACAGTTGTAGACGAGAAAGGATCAAAACAGTGAGGTCCTTTATTCAAGAGTGTCAAAATGCAACATAACCAAAACAGTATGGCATTTTTGTTCATAGGTTTCGAAGCATCAATTAAACGCCACAATATGGGGCCCAAATTAATTAAGTCATGAAATTCAAATATGTGTATACATTTCTTCACAACAACTAACACCCAGCACACGTGCTGTACATGAAGGATCTTAAATAGTGCTACAGTCTAATTACGTGCATCAATCTAACAGAACTGGAATTAAGATGACAGCTTCTTTCGTTACCTCCACGTAGTTACTATTCAGTGTCTGATCATCACCGACGGTCGTTCCGAGGCTCGTGTGTGAACTATTTCCTTGTACAAGCATCCAGGGACGATCGCGATTATCAATTTTAAGAGAAAGTGCCTGTCTGCCCTCTTGTGTCAGGAAAATATGAAACATAAACTGAACATGGACAGGTGAATACCAACGGCTTCTAAGAAAATGGGCTTTCCCTTCTTCATTTTAAATATATGTAAATAAATAATCATTACAGTCTATTTAATTAAATAACAGTTAAGGTGTTTTTATATAATTTTCAGACGAATACAATACGCAATTTAATGTTCACATTTCTTTATTAGATAGATACAATCATAAAATATCAGAATATAAAAGTATGTATATAAAATAACGTAAATGTCAGGAAGGTTAAACCAAACAACAAAAAACTTGTTTAAAACTTGTTTTATCGTTTTGGTGTAGTGACGTCACAGTATGTGTCTAGTAGCGTTGTGGTGACGTAAAATACATGCGACGGATTCTCACGTTAAGGTTTTCAATGAATTTTTGCCGCGGTATTTTTTCCTTAAATAATTTACAAGAGAAATAGATTCCTTGCAAAATACTGTTGACATGAACAGCCGGCTGCAAGAAATACGGGAAAGGCAAAAGCTGAGACGACAGCTACTTGCACAGCAGGTAAAGAAATTCAACTTTTAAGCTTGCTTCACAGTGATAAGAAACAGCTTGTCTAAGCCTGTTGGTTTTTTAATAATGTAGGCAGCATTTAATGCATTTTAATTTAATATAGAATTTAGCATAAAGCGATCATTTAAGTGATGGTAATGGTTTGTTTTGCAGCTGGGGGCAGAGAGTCCAGACAGCATCGGCGCTGTTCTCAACAGTAAAGATGAACTAAAAGAGATCGAGGAGACAAGAGAAACATGCCGGTAGGATTAATTCATAAAAATTCTTACCTTATAGAGTGGAAAATACCATAACACAAAAACATTAAAACAGATATCATGAGATGCTAAAACAAACTGCATGTGAAGCAAATAGCGATAATATTTGCTCTTGGGGTCACTTATCTGTATTATGGTATTCTAGGGCATCATTTGACACGTCAGTCCCCTGTGCCAAAAGAAAGTGCCAAAATGAGGGCGAAGACCCAGAGGAGGATGTAGAGGAGCAAAGGGTGAATAAACACCGATCAAGAATCAGCTGTATTTATAAATTCTGTTTAGCTTACATCAGAGAAGGGGTGTTGGTAACTGATCTTGGATCTGTGTTGTGATATTGCAGGAAGATGTTGAGCCGCAGCAGCAGGAGGACAGCGGGCCATATGAAGAGATTTATAAAGACTCAAGCACTTTCCTAAAGGTACAATTAAACACAATCATATAACATATTGAACACATGCCATTAAGACTGACCTTGGCTGTGTTTCCCAAAAGCATTGTAAGCCTAAGTACATCATAGAGACAATTGGCACCAATGGCTCTACAATGTACGTAGGCATACAATGCCTTTAAAAAGCTATAAGAGACTGTAAAAATGTTGCTGATTAATTAATGCTTTATTGTTTGATATAAAATCAAAATTCACTTTCTTGGCATCATACATTGGCACACATTATTCCAAATAAGAAAAAAATGGGTCATTGTAATATTTTTTCAAGATGCTTTACCTCTGAATATTTTGTTCAACCTTTCAAAACCAGTTTTTTAATATTTGGGTCAGTTATCTTTAAAATATCTGTGTTTAGATATTGATGCAAGAGCTAATAGCAGATAAGTTCTCACTGAAAAAATACCAAAATCCTATTTTTTGTTATATAGGGCACTCAGAGTTTAAATCCTCATAATGATTACTGCCAACACTTTGTGGACACAGGACATAGACCCCAGAACTTTATCCGAGATGGAGGTAAATGCTCTAATCTATGTCTGTTTGTTTTATTGTTTTTGCCTCTCATCTCCCATCCCCAGCTCTGAGACCAATTATAAACCTGTGTGCTTTGCTGTGTTATAGGTCTGGCTGACAGATTTGAGGAGTATCCCAAACAAAGAGAGCTAATTCGGTTAAAAGATGAGCTCATCGCTGCCACCAACACCCCACCAATGTAAAGTTTCAAAATCTAATTTGAAATGCATACAATTAAAACACATTCTAAAATTCATGTACATTTCAATTCAACCTTTCAATCAAATGATGTTGATGATATTTTTAATAATTTAGAACAATGCAAAAATAGTTGCATTTTCAATAATGGTCTCAGACAGATCTCAGTGAGACCCCACTGTGTTCCATTTGCATTTGTTTGTAGTTCTGATGTTTGTTTCTGTGCCAGGTATCTGCAGGCAGATCTAGACACGTTTGATCTGAGAGATTTGGGGTGTAAGTTTGATGTGATTATGATAGAGCCTCCATTAGAGGAGTATTACAGAGAGTCGGGCATCATTGCCAACGAGCGCTTTTGGAACTGGGATGATGTGAGTTACTGCAGTTGTTTTTTTTTTCAGTTCTGAAACATGGGATGCCTTTTTGAAATGATTGAGTTAATTAACTTATATACCGAGTATAAGCTCGTGGCAGATGCATTAGATTCTTAGTTGTGTGACTTACGTTTAATAAATAGTTTTATTTGATGTTTGTTTTCTTATGACTGATGAAGATCATGAAGCTGGACATAGAGGAAATCTCTGCTATTCGCTGTTTTGTGTTCCTGTGGTGTGGATCAGGAGAAGGCCTTGATCTCGGCCGAATGGTAAAGATCCAAACACACACACTTACACTGAGAGGACATGATTTTCTTGGTGGTTGCTCATATCACCTGCCTTAATCATAATCCTTGGCATAAAATGCGACAAATCTAAACCAAATGTTTACTATGAGTTCTGTTTTGATTTAAATATTTAGCACAAGCTTACTTTTCCACTGACTTAAGAGCTAAATAGTGATGTAGATGATGCATAATGGGGCTGTGGTGTTATACATTAATGTATAGTACTGTAATAAAGTCCAGCAACGGTCTGCAGCTCTTGTCTTTAGGTCTATATCAATTACAATCTGTGTGTTTCTCTTAGTGTCTAAGGAAGTGGGGCTTCAGGCGATGTGAAGATATTTGTTGGATCAAGACCAACAAAAACAACCCTGGCAAGACCAAAACGCTAGACCCCAAAGCTGTGTTTCAGAGGACCAAGGTAAGTGTTTCTGTCAGTCTGTATGCTTATTGGTTGAGGTGGTAGGCAAGCCACGACAGCATGTTGCTAGTGCTAATTGTATAGAAATGCTCTCTGTTTTTATGTGCATCTCTCTTATTGTGTGTACACTCAGGAGCATTGTCTGATGGGTATCAAAGGCACAGTTAGACGCAGCACAGATGGTGACTTTATTCATGCTAATGTGGATATAGACCTGATCATTACGGAAGAGCCAGAGATGGGAAATATCGAGAAACCAGTAGAGATTTTCCACATCATCGAACACTTCTGCCTGGGCCGTCGACGCCTACACCTGTTTGGCAGGGACAGCACCATCAGGCCAGGTTAGACAATGTTCCAACTGCTTGCGTTTAGGGATAACAACCCCTTCGGGTGGATTTCATGTAATGCAGTTTACAGTACCTGAATCGTGTGAATCTTATGTGTCAATTGAATCTGAAGTGATTGTAAAATGCAACCATCACTCTCAAATAACCGAACTCTGTGTGTACAGGATTACACAAAAAAGAAGGAACAACCATATTAAGCTGCAGTATTTAGCTATAGGCTATATAGCATGAATGAAAATCCTTATTCAAGGATTCAAAAAGCACTGAAAGTGACTCTTTATCTAATGTATTTCTCAGGTTGGCTGACTGTGGGCCCCACCCTGACCAATAGTAACTTCAATGCAGAAACTTACTCCACCCACTTCAGTGAGCCCAACTCCTATTTGTCTGGTTGTACTGAGGAAATTGAGAGACTCCGCCCCAAATCTCCACCTCCTAAATCCATGGCAGAGAGAGGTGGAGGAGCAGCGCGAGGAGGGAGGGGTGGACCTGCTGCGGGAAGAGGAGATCGCGGTCGAGAGAGAAACCGCCCAAACTTCCGTGGAGGTGGATTCAGAGGGCGTGGTGGCCCACATCGTGGATTCCCTCCTCGATAATGAGCAACATGTCTTTTGATGAGACTGAACATAAAAATGTAATTTGATTGGAGGTATTTTTGTACCTGAAATTTCAAAATGAGTTACTGTGAGGTTTGCTTTTTTTGGTTAGTATGTCATAAATAGTCTTTATTAGTCTATTATAGACTTTATACGGACTCACTTCTGAATGATTGTTAAAGCACATCATTACAGAGCTAAGGAAGAGCCGTTGAAGGATCAGACTTGCAGACCGGTTTTAGCTTATAGTTTTAACCTCAAGGCTGTCATTAAACCTACATTTTATAATAAAAGTTTGAAAGCTATTTTTTTATATTTGCGTACTGAATGAATGCATTTATGTCTTGATATGTCATTGTCTCTAATCAGAGAGACACGTTTTGCTTTCTGCATACTTTGTGTTATAAATATAAAACTGGCCTTTGAGTGCAACTCAATTACTATACATTTATTTTGAAGATAATGACTGCTAATGTCATGGACTTTTAAAGCAATGTTTTAATGCTTTAGGTTAAACACTCTCTAAATATATGACCAAAATGTGTTACAATTGTCCCTTCTCTGCCTTATTCATTAAAACTTAAAATAACCTCCAGACAAAAAAAACGCTGTTTATTTGAATGCAGTGCGCACAACATGTAACATTCCTTCGACTTATTAATATCTGTTTAGCAGTAGGCCTGCTGCCATTGTTTCACACCAGCAATTAAATTACCATCACATATGCCAGTTAGTCTACTGTTTCATCCCAACATTGAGATCAGCAAAATGGCTTGCAGAGCTCCTTTAAGCATTTAGCAGGATGAGTGATGGCACATTGTTTGAGCTATAATAGCAAGAAAGATGAATGACCTGTGGTGTCTCTGGCCGCACTGATCTTTTACTGATGCTTTGAGAGGTGAGTTAATGAGTTAATGTGTTTCTCCGGGCAGCACATTACTAATTCAGCACACAGACATGCATGGAAGTGTACCCGCACCAACACACAACATTATTAATTAAAAACAGTCTCTCACCAGCCATCATGTTTCCACCGTTTTTGTTCTGCTGATCTGGAGTTAATGCTTAGTTTCCCTGTGACTGACAGATCTCATCACTAATGAAGAAAGCACAGACCAATAAGAAACTACCTGGGTGGGGCTTAAATAAACTCAGCAGCTGATTGGCTATTAACTATATAACGTGTTATTGGAACTTCTGACTAAGACCCGTTTAGTTTGTTTCTGTGTTAATGTGGGGATAACTGAGGGAGACTGGGCTCGGATCAGTTTTTTACCCAAAGCAATGAATCATTCAGCGTGATGAATGCAAAAACCAGGCTAATTGTGTCTCTTTGGAACCCGATGTGCGTCAGGGACGAGAGGTTTCGGATGAGCAGAAATTAAGCGTTACTCTGGAGTCTGCTTACCCTTAATGCCAACAGCCTGTTCCTTAACTAAACTCCACTCACACACAATAAAAGAGTAAAAGAGTGGTTATAAAACAACCAACTTACTTAAAAGGACATGTAACACATTACCTGTCCTAAAGGAGTAAATTAACTGTTTTACTCAGCGTGTGTGTGTAAGAGAGAGTAATGATAAGCCGCTGATAGCTGAGCGACTATCTGTTGAGAGATTCATGCTCTGTTGACAAGAGCAAATGTGTTTGTTGTCGTAGTGACACATGATCTCTAGTGCTAGAGTGAGACAGAGAGAGAGAGAGATCTCCTCATCCTCACATACTGTACTCATCTTCATACTTGTTGCCAAGCTGACTGCACTTACATTATGAGAGGTACGTATTATAATTAAACATTAAAAATGACATTTAATTTTGACAAGTTAAAATAAGAGCAATGTGAGACCCTTTAATTTGTAGCACATTTAAGTACTTGAAATAAAAAATTAAACTTCTGTGTAAAAATGAACTATGTGTCATATATGTTAAACATGCTAAAATAAAGAATATTGATTGATCTTGGCTTGATTTTGGTATAGCATGTGATGGTGTAGTATTTTGATATTTTGTGTGGTTCTGCTGTGTGATAGTGTGATAGACAATTTTGGAAGAAAGTTTTGAGGTTAAGCAAAACTTTTTAACTTTGTTACAGAATTCTCAGATACTTAGTTTGGTTGTGACATCTAGAAAGATACTCTAAGAAAATTAAATCTTTCATCTGTCAATCTTCGACTGAGAGCTGCTTGTCTTTATAAAATTATAACAAAATGCAAAGTAATTTTCCTAATTTTATCAACATAAAGGCACATGTTAAAATAGTCAAAGTAGAGCCCAAAATTGTTGAATTCTTTGTGGGCAATATTAGTCTTTGGAGTGTATATTTCTGCACCTAAAATATTCACCCGGAATGGTAGATCATCAGTGTACTTGTAGGATACCCATTTCAACATACCACAATTTGGCACACTAATTGACACAAATTACAATTTTAAATAGTATTTAGGATAGACAGTATGTGAATTGGGATACAGAACAAATCTACAACAATTAATCTATCCTTTGCAAATAGATTGATTGTTTTTTTAAATCTTATTTTTAAAACTTATATAGGAAAGTTCCTTTCATTGAAGAAAATAGAATAAGAATCACACCTGAAAATGACCTTACATATTATATGATAATCAGTAATTCAGTTTGTTTTCATAGAGTTTGGCTTCATTGGAATGGTCAAACAGACTTTCAGCTCCACACTGGACTCAAATATGCCTGACATCACATCACTGAATTTACTGGACCAAGAATCAGTTCCTAAAAATAAAGAACACGCTTCATCTTCCCCTAAGGGCCCTACGAAAAAAATATGTACTCAGTCCCATAAAATGCTGGCTACAGTACCCTTGGAAAGGAACACGGTAGGGATGGAGAGAGAGAAAACCCCTCTGGGATTCCCAGACTCTGTGTACTCTCATGCTGCAGCCATTTTTCGGAAAACTCATGTGGAGAAAGACCTTGCACACCGACTCATTCGCTATGGGCCCAGTGGTGTAGACGATGACTCTCAATTTGTTGCCAGTAGTGATACCAACGCCAAGCAAATAGTGCACTGGGCGTATGAGCTGGCGTTTAACACCCTAAAATGTGAGTGACAAAATAAACATTGCTTTTATTGCTCTGTTTTGACAAGCTCATAACTACAGTGAGCCTCATAGCCCGTATGAGAATAATAATAGGACTTAAGCAGATATTATATTTATATTTCCTTATAAAATATATAACAATATAATTTTTCAACATAATTTTCTTTTCCAGCTTAGAGTGTGTTTTTCGTGCCTAAATATGAATGAATAGGTCTATAAGGAGTGGAGTTGTGCATAAAAATGTAAATATCATGTAAAGTGACAACAACTACTGTATCTATTGTGTCCAGATGATCTTTGTTTTACAGTGTGCAGTACATGCCGCTTCTGGTTACTGATGTCATGCTATTTGTGGCCCACAAATCTATAGCATCAATTATTCAGGTCCTCTGACACAGGACTCAGAGGTGCAGTGAGGACGTGATGAAGAGTCATAAACTTCCTTTACTGTTACCCACAATTCCACTTTTCTTCCTGTCCTGTCTGCAGCTTTTTCATAATACAATAGTGTTGTTTTTCACAACAAGAGATAAAAGATTTTTAATATTAAAGGTTTTGTTTTGTTTTTGTTGTTTTTCAGTGCTTGCAAAACATTTTGTGAGCAGCACTATTCCCCTTCCTTCCCTGTCATATCCTCTGATCTCATCTTCCTAGTCTCCCTCTCTCTCCTCGCCTTCCTTTCCATTACTGAGGTCTTGAATCAATAATTTTGTGATGTCTGGTCACATTCTAGTTGAGTTTGTGCTTGCACCTTATCTTCCCCACACACTTTTCTGACTTATACCTCTCTCTCTCTCTCTCTCTCTCTCCTGCAGTTCCCTCACTTTCTCAAACTTTTTGGCTTAGGGGAAGCATTTTGATTTTTTTAAGAACATCCATTTGCTTTTAGTCGAGTGTAGGCATGTCAGGTCAGACAGTTGTTGATTTACTCTAACACTCTAATGGACTGAACTGGAGCATGATTTCAGTTTCCTGTGTGGGATGCAAAAGCAACAAATGCATTTAAATTTAAAGCTATTTATTTGAGTTTATTTTGAATTTATATTATCATTTGTATGGGTCTCAACATTTTGTTGATCATTGATCATTATATATATACACACACACATATATATATATATATATATATACATATATATATACATACATAGATTCAATGGATTCATTTAAATCATCACTATTTTAAAGGACCTTTCCATGTCCAAAAGAGTTTATTTTTGGTTTTGAAAATTCAGAAAGCCAGTCAAAGTTGGAGTCCAAATGTTTAAAATTGAAATTCAGTGCTCTACCTCTTACACATCATCGCTGTTGGGTATTTGAGGCTCTCTGGAGTATATGGCTGAATTTTTGCCTTCTCACTCCA